>JAODXP020006399.1:0-56620 GCA_027497455.2 Sardinella longiceps
CTCCATTTGCAGCAATTACAGCATTGCAGACCTTTGGCTCCAAAGCAACCCCAGACCATCACGTTACCTCCACCATGCTTGACAAATGGCATCAGGCACTCTTCCAGCATCTTTTCCGTTGTTCTGCGTCTCACAAATGTTCTTCTGTGTGATCCAAACACCTCAAACTTCGATTCGTCTGTCCACTGTCCACACTTTTTCCCTATCTTCCACTGTCAAATGTCTGTGTTCTTTTGCCCATATTAATCTTTTCCTTTTATTGGCCAGTCTCAGATAAGGCTTTTTCTTTGCCACTCTGCCCTGAAGGCCCATCCCGGAGTCGCATCTTCACCGTAGATGTTGACACTGGCGTTTTGCGGGTTATATTTAATGAGGCTGCCAGTTGAGGACCTGTGAGGCGTCTATTTCTAAAACTACAGACTCTAATGTACTTGTCTTCCTGCTCAGTTGTGCAGCGGGGCCTCCCACTTCTCTTTCTACTCTGGTTAAAGCCTGTTAGTGCTGTTCTCTGAAGGGAGTAGTACACAACGTTGTAGGAAATCTTCAGTTTCTTGGCAATTTCTCGCATGGAATAGCCTTCATTTTTAAGAACAAGAATAGACTGTCGAGTTTCACATGAAAGTTTTTTTTTCCTGGCCATTTTGGGAGTTTAATCGAACCCACAAATGTGATGCTCCAGATTCTCAACTAGCTTACAGGAAGGTCAGTTTTATAGCTTCTCTAACCAGCAAAATTGTTTTCAGCGGTGCTAACATAATTGAACAAGGGTTTTCAAGGGTTTTCTAATCATCCATTAGCCTTCTAACGCATTTAGCAAACACAATGTACCATTAGAACACTGGAGTGATGGTTGCTGGAAATGGGCCTCTATACACCTATGTAGATATTGCATTAAAAACCAGACGTTTGCAGCTAGAATAGTCATTTACCACATTAACAATGTATAGAGTGCATTTCTGATTAGTGTAATGTTATCTTCATTGAAAAAACAGGGCTTTTATTTAAAAAATAAGGACATTTCTAAGTGACCCCAAACTTTTGAACGGTAGTGTAAATTATGCTTGCTCCTGTCCAATGGTCTCAAAGAAGCATTGGAGTCCTTGATTTAAACCTGTTACCTGATCAAGTCAAATCAGAGTAATGGACAAATGCAGTATCAGATCATGAGCAAGCATCAAATTTAAATGTTAAGCATCAAAAAATATCTCACCTTGGGGTAATTATAGTATTTTTTTTTACCCATTCAAAAGGGTAATGTCCAACTGTTCCGAGGTCATCTCAAAGTACTTTAAACCTACATCTCAGTGTTAAACTCAGAGAAGTGATTATGAATACTTCGCAACCTGTATAGTAAAGTGACATTTAAAGTTGACTTCCTAAGATATTCCTGAAATATTCAGATGTGACATGATCAGGTGACAAACATAAATGGCAGTGCTGGTCCTTTTCTCTGAGGCCCGTGATGGAACTGGCCTGATGGCCCCCTGATGACCACTACTTAGATGGCGACCAACACCCAATGAACTCTGATCCCACTCCAATTACTGACTAATCCCACACTCCAACTACTGACTCCATCCCTTGGCCCTGACTGTCACACAAACTATGTGTATATCATCTCTGACTACATTCAGTACTCATACTGTTTTGTGTTAACCATGGTCAATCTATGCATCAGACTTTACGGATACTTTATTAGGCCCCAGGCAGGTAGGCTGAGTCCACGAGGCGTGGGTCTGCCCAAGGTTTCTTCCTACATAACAAATTATTTAACAAAGCGAGGGAGTTTTTCCTTGCCCCTGATTCTCATGGATGCTTCCCGTACTGTCTGTAAAGCGCCCCGAGACAATGTACTGTATTTGTGCGCTCTACAAATAAAATTGAATTGAATTGCTTTGAGACCACTGGACTTTTATTTTGATAGGTTATCGGCATTCTAACTTTCACATTTATGAAGGGCTGCGTATGAAGGTGGAATGAAGGTGGAGTCATGTCTTATGAAATGCTTTGTGAGCATTTTATGAAAGCTGCTATGAATGTCTTATGTACTCACCCGTCAAGTAAAGTGTTACCTAAGTTTGTTTATTTATTGTCACTGAAGGCAACAGTCATGAAAATAAAGTAAATAATTTAATGGGAAAGTGTGTCCAAACTTTTGGTCTGTACTGTACATTTAAAATCAAGTCTTTCTCTGTGTTTACTGAGGTGTCCTGTTTGGTATGAATGTAGTAATATTTACATGTCTCTAGAAATTTCACACACTTCACAGCAAAAACTACTCTCCCATTTTTCGTCACGTCCATAACGCAAATTGAAAGGCTCATATTCTAATAATGTAAATCATGATATAAATTGTTTGTGGTTGCCTATATTCAGCCATGGAGTTTGCATAAGAATATGAACAAAATTGTGAAATACTACTAGGTTTGCTGAGGTTATTTGGCATTTTGTTCATCAATAATGCATGAAAATGTCACGTCCATAATGCTGGAATTACCCATATAAACCGCTCACAAAAAGTAAGGAAACTTGACTTTGGCCCATTATATCTCCCCTTTAATAATACCAACCCCTAAAGTGTTTTATATCATTTTCATCGCTGATTTGTCACCTTTACAATGAGGTATAGCTTGTAAGCATCGGGCAATCATGGAATGCGCAACACAGCCAAACGTATGAATGGCCATGGTAATAGGGTTCTGCTGCATCTGATTTTGAGCTTCAAGTGCTGTCAGATGAGTGCAAGTCAATGGTGTCTCTAAATTAGCACCTGAGCATGGGTTCTGCAACTTGTTGGGTTTGTGGTTTCTCCTAGCAGCAACACCGGTGGAAAGATGCCACGTTTGTTCCTTCAGGATAGGGCCTGTGCAATAGGGCAACCTGAGGCTGGTGTCCCAGCATGTAGTGGCAGCATCATTGGTGTCAGACTTGGTACCAGTCCCAAAGTTAGAACCAAGTTCCATGAGACTACGGCAGTCAAAAACAGACCAAGACGTGGCCGTCTCAAGAAGACAACACCCCAAGAAGACCGGTTCCTCACTTTTTTCTGCACTAACTGACTTATAACATTTATTCAACTGTTCAACGGCTAAAGTCTTCCACAGGTTACTGAGGGCCCTGACACTGAGTGTAAAGTGTATGGCCAACATGTTTTTTTGTTCTTGTCCTCATTTCTGTAGGTGAGTGCAATCTTCAATGCTCCAAGCAACAAAGGCTATACCAACAGAACAGTATAACAGGCCATTTTGGCACATTTTTGGTTGGCACTACTCACACGTTTGGCTGTGTTGCGCATTCCATGATTACCCGATGCTTACAAGCTATACCTCATTGTAAAGGTGAAAAATCAGCGATGAAAATGATATAAAACACTTTATGGGGTTGGTATTAGTAAAGGGGAGATATAACGGGTCAAAGTCCCGTTTTGCATTTGAGTTTGTCTGTTGCCAGATCTCCCATGCACATGCATGTAGCCTTTGCCTAGCTTACAGGTATGCTATATGGTATTTTGGCTATTGTATTGTTTTCTTGATTTATTCACTGTTTGATTATTCTTTAGGATTACCTGAGAATACTTAATTGATTGATTGTACCTACTTGGTTACAATAAACTGTTAACTGCTAATCTGTAATATTGCCTCCCTAATATAATATCTAGTATACTTTGGATATAGTTTTTAAGGGTCTGAGGTCTAATACTGTGTATTATTCTTTGCAATCACATAGTAAGAGGAAGTTGAAAAAATTAAGGGTCACGTTCAGTAACACGGCTATACGTTCTGGACCTCTGAGCATCTTAACCTAGGGCCCAGGCGATTTCCCATGTGAGCGGCTATCCCTGAATTGCTTAATCAGACTTTAGTTCTGTAGGAGGTACTGTATATTACTAGTAATGGTTAATGGTTAATTTCCACTTAGTGGATAATATATAAAATTGGAGTCAGATTTGATAAAGTATTTATCTAACCACAACTCCAGCGAAGCACCGGGAAGACAGAACACATTTTAGGAGACACAGTAAAAATACTGTCAGTTTCTTCTATTTTGACAATACCCCTCCAAACGCGATACTGAGGACAACTCAGTTGATGCTTGTTAGGTTCAGTAGCTTGCCAACTAGCCACCTTCATTCATCACCACAGTAAATATAGATAACTTTAGCTTGCTAAACTGAGCTAATCAGACTTGGTGATTACCTTGGTGATTGAAAGTTACTTCACTTATGACAGGAGCAGAAACAGCTCATGACATTTCTGTCAAGTGTTACTGGAATAAGCAAATCATGAAAAAATTATTTTAGTCTAAACCCAAGCACGCAAACAGGTCATAATTAGACTGGATATGGACTTTGTTCAATTTTACTAAGCGATCTAGTATTGTTAAGCACCTTTCTCTACCTTGTCTATTCACCATAATGTTAATTTGGCCTCTGTTTTCCCCCACACTGATCCCACCCTCACATTTTGGGGGCGTTAACCATACTTGCCATCTGTATCTAGCCAGTCTCTTTCCCTCGTTATTAGTCTTATTACTCCCTGCCTTAGTTCACCTGTTCCTTGTACCCTTGTTTAGTCCTAAGTATTTAAGCCCTATTTTGATGACGCAAAGTCAACTGTTGTTTGACGGATGCCGCATATGGTTTTGGGGCATGTCCGCAGCTTTTTGCTATTTTCACAGCACAGAAAATGAACTTCGGGCCGGACTTAGGATGCCTAATTAATCATCTGTGTGGTATAGGTGTAACACAGACATAACCAATGACAGATCAATCTCTCATTGCCTTTCAGAATGAAGAGCGCAAAGCGCCTGGTGAATTGCAATCACACCAGCTGATCTCCTCCTTGTGCATTTAAAGAAATTAAAATATTGAATAGCGAGCAAGCTCACACGTCGGGTTTAGTAATAGTCAGAGCCGTAATGGGTATGGTAATATTAAAATGATGTCTACAGGCTGCACAAGACACGAAGGAAGCTGATTTAGTCCTGATAGATATCTCGGAATATTCATTCGAAAGCGAAAGTAAACTTGATTCTCCATTTAACGTCCCCCTTCTTATATCCTCACGCGTTTTCTGTTGCAGGCTAATAAATTGTGGTTAACCACATCTTCCTGAACATCATAATGATTTTCTGATTGTAATAATTATTGTTGTGGCCTTCATTGTTATGTTGGAACGAGGACTGCATTACCTATTGCGTTGTGCGCCCATAAAATAGTATTTCAGGAATGCGTGACTGACGAATGACCAGGTTTTTCCCAGTCAGTGGCGGATCCCTTTCTGCGTCTGTATAATAGCATCTGTTGCGCTTTGCGCCTAGCCACACCTTTGACACACCTCCGAGGACGCAAATGCTGCGTTCGGAAAGCCATACTGCGTGCTATATACTGCATACTGCTTCAGTATATACTGTGTACTGGATGCTACACCCACCATAGTATACAGTGTAGTAAGCCAAAAGTGATATTTTTCTTGTAATATACTACACAACCATGTGACCAAGAAAGAGCTATCGGCTTTAAACTCACGTTAGAAGCTTGCTTCCCGCGCTAGCTCGCTTCCCTCAATTGAAGTTAATGGTTAGCAATCAAGCTAACGTCTTTGGCTGGCATTTGAATGTAAAGCCATGCACAGTTGCTCAAATGCTAACCAAAACGAAATTATCTCTCTTACAAACGAACGAAGCACAACTACAACAGTCATATGTCCAAGGGATATGCACATTGTGCAAGATAAAACGGTTTGTGTGTCAAAAATACCTCAAAATACTTATGTTACAGCAGTGTTTCTCAAACTGTGGGGCGGGCCCCACTAGTGGGGCGCAGACACATGACAGGTGGGGCGCGAGACATCTCTTTGCAATCGACCAACGGTCACACCATGCCCCCGAATTCACAGCTATTTGTCAGATCTGCACAATTGACAGTAAATTGAGCTTTCCAATGGTGTTATTTGCTAGTTGCTGAGGGGTTTGAGAGAAATTTGGCTTTGAATTAGTAACATGAAAATTCTAACATTGACAAAAATCCTGTACTCTCAAAGTATTCCTCACAGAGATGTAATGTGCACAAATAGAGCCTTCCAGGTGGGGCGCGAAAAATCTCTGCCTTCCAAAGTGGGGAATGACATAAAAAGTTTGAGAACCACTGAGTTACAGTCACTCAAGTTTCAGCAAAACCACCACTACTGTCCGCCATTTTTCAGCCGGTAAACCCGTGAGGGGAAAGATCGCGGGAATTGCGAGAATGCGTTGAACTATGGGATTGAAGTATCCGAGTAGTGAGCATCTCTTGTACACTGGCGATTTGGCCGCCATCAGTATAACATCCGGGAAACTTTTGCATACTGGTAAAATCATATTTTCCACGTACTGCATACGACATACTACTTCATGCCAGGATCAGTATACCAGTAGTAACCAGTACGCATTTTCGAACACGGCAACAGTCACTTGCTAATTAGACAACGTGAATTATTTGACAGAAAAACGAACCATGCGCTCGCACTAAATAGCAGTGACAGCTTGAGCGAGTCGCGAAGGCATGGTGGGCCGTCTGCATTATAGGGCCCCTGTCTGAGTTCAGTCTTTGTCGGTCATTGTTTGTCGTTTGGGTGTATCATTGTCTGTGTTCCTGTTTAACTGCAAAGTAAAGCTTTGTTCCTGAATTCCTGTGTCTGTCATGTTTGGGTCCATTTCCTGAGAGATACATGACATTTGAATTAACTTAAAGGAGACATAAAATGGAAAACCAATTTTAATTGGCTTTGATGAATTAAGAGAGATTGTGCATGGTCAAAGTGCTATCATGAACATGAGGCATGGTTCTGCCCTCTTACATATGGACATTTAGAAATAGCCACTTAAACATGGGCGAATTTGAACAAAGCCTATAAGTGATGTCAAATAGCACAAAGCCATTGCAGTTCAATTGAAACAAAGTACACAGGAACAGATAGGAAAAGCAAGACAGCAATAGATAGACAATGACCAAGCAAGGAACACTAAATGGCCTACTACTGTGCTACATGTGCTACATGCTGCTTGTGCCTCAGCACACACTACTGCTTCCCACAATTAATTAATTAGCTGCAGGTGCTGCTCTATTTGACTGGCTGAAACACATACATTGCTCCCCAGTATGCAGCATGGTATGCAAGCAGCAGAAGAGGCCTACTGGCCACATGACCAGAACCTCATTAATTAATGGACTACAGGTGCTCTCCCTGACTCAAGGTTAATTGAGCCCCACACTACTCCTGTGATAATTGTCATGTACTGCATACTACACGCTGCTGTCTGTAGAGATCAGTATACGAGCAGTATGTAGTAGTCAAGTAGTAGGCCATTTCGGAAATGGCCTAGGATTTAAATACACAGGACTAAACGAGGCACAGGTGAAAAGCAAACGAGGCAGAACAAAAAAGAAATGACACACAGGAAGGCCAGACATGAAACACAGTGAAATTCTGGTCTCCGACATGAATAAAATATACAAGGACAAAACATCAAAGTCTGTGGAAACTGATTTTTTTTTCATACCTTTTTCACTCCAAATGCAGTACCCGATCCCGATCCCGATCCCGATCCCGATCCCAATCAACAGAATTGCTGTACAAACATACTTCGAAACATATTCTGGTTAAAAAAAAAAAAGTTATGACCACAAACTGGAACCAAATTTAATATATACTATATAGGTTACAGTATGAGTCCTTAAAGGAAAATACCGGAGAAAGTTTAAGCAAAGCCCTGCTGCACGAGCCTTCAAACAGCAATATATTTCGCATGAAATGAAAGAATTTCGAACAGCATAGACCTTTCGCGAACGTGAAACACTTTACATTGAGTCAATGTAACCTCAGATCTTACTTTCGGTTTCCAACAGTCAGGTCCCACTGATTTAGTTTAAAGTGCCTGTTCGCGTTCGGTCTGTGCTGTACCAAATTACTTTGTTCCACTCGCTAACTAGCGCATTTAGCAAGCTCTTTCAACAGGGCTATGCTTGAATTCACTCCGGTATTTTCCTTTAAGTAACATACTACTATTTCAATATAGTAGTATATGCTTCTTCTACTAATTTTCCATCTCCCCTAGGGTTGAACTATTGAGTTACCTTTCTTCAGTTCATCCAGTTTTCAGTCTATCAGTCAATAGTGTTTTTAGCTTTAGGTTATACATAATTTAACCCTTTGTTTCCTATTAGCGTTTCACCCATTAATATCTTACTTAAAGAAAATATAAAGCATAACAGACACAAGACCTAATTCAACCCACCCTCACCCTTACCCACCAAATCCACAAGCTCATTTCCCTACCCCACTCTCTCCAGGAGTGCATTGCTACTGCCTGTTGGTTCAGCTTGTCTGTCAATGTAGTAGATCAAAGGTTGCCAGATTTTTTCAAATGCCCCTAGTTTATCTTTTTGGAAGAATCTGATTCTATTCCAAATGGAGAGTGTCCGTCATGTCTGTTAACCAGTGTTTAAAGGTAGACACCTCTTTCTTCTTCCAGTAAAGAAGGATTCGTTTTTTTGCAATTACAGAGCCATAAGCCAGAAGACGCCGTTGTGCTACTGTAAGCTTCAGAACTCCTCAGATATTCGCAAAATAATCAAAATTGGATCTGGTTCTATCTGAACCTCTAACACCAAGGAAAGGAAATTAAAGATGTCACACCAGTATTGTTGAAGTTTAAGGTATAGCTGTCTAAGGGGGTTTCACACTGAACACTGAGTATTCTGAAAAAGTGGGTGACAAAAACATGCGAGGTCGAAAGTAATAAATGTACGTCTTGTTGCTATGACAGCTAGATTTGGCTAAACTGCTAACTCCCCGACTTAGCTATGACTGGCAGCTAGGCAACAGGCTCATTGTTGAAGAAAATGCGACCTTAAAAGTTAAACTATTTTCAACTTTGAGCGCTTGCGTTTTTTAGTCGCTTGCGTTTTTACTTGCGCTTTTTTACGCGAGGCGCGTAGCAACGGTGAGGTCGCATCGTTCCATAGGGAAACAATTGAAATCGAGCGCCTGGAGGTGAAAAAAGCGTGTCAGTGTGAACGGGCTCTAAAAGGGTAGCCTCCATGGAGTCACATTTCTCACATAGAGGTGATTAGATACATCTGGGAATATTCTATGCAGCTTAACCTTTGAGTAATGTAATCTATGCAGAATTTTAAATTGGATTAAACCGTGTCGGGCATTGATGGAGCATTCATGGATGTACTGTAGGCTCTCTTCCCATACATTCAGTGGTATCAAAGTTCCAAGTTCTTTTTCCCATGCTTCCTTTATACCAGTGATACTCAAATGGCGGCCCGCAGGCCAGATCCTGCAAGAACCAAATGAGTGGCCCGCAACAACATCTGAATCATGATGTGTAGAAACATGTGCCTTTTGTCTCTGCATCAATATTCCATTTGTGTGCCTGTAGCAGTCTGCAAGAAACATTCATTGCCTATATTGTGTGGCAAATGACAACCATAAAGCCGTCCGCACACTTCTGACAGCACTGCGGAGGCACTTTCGATTTCGACTATTTTGCAATGAACCTAGTACAGTAGCCTGTGGAATTAACAATGGATGTCAATGGAGGCTCTGACAAAATAGACTTCAATCGTAATTTACAATCGCCGGCAGAAGAGTTCGGCGCTAGTGTGTGGGGTTGCATTGAAAACAATGGAACAGAATGTTTGGAAGTGGAGTGGTCAGCACTGTGTCGGAGCCGGTGTGCGGACCGCTTAACTTCATAAAATAATGCAACTATGCCACTATCACATCAATGTAATTCGCATTAAAGAAATTAGCCCCCGTTTTTTTAGGTCTTTGTGGGGTGTGCCCTCGGCATGCTTGACGAAATTTGGCCCTTGAGGAAAAATAATTGGGGACCACTGCTTTATACTGACCACGTTTGGAAGGCACATACTTTTGCTTTGCTCTTTTGGTAAACTCAGATGAGTGATTATGAATACTTTGCAACCTGTATAGTAAAGTGACATTTAAAGTAGACTTCTTAAGATATTCATGAAATATTCAGATGTGACATGATCAGGTGACAAACATAAATGGCAGTGTTGCTTTGAGACCACTGGACTTTTATTTTGATAGGTTATCGACATTCTAACTTTCACATTTATGAAGGGTTGCGTATGAAGGCGGAGTCATGTCTTATGAAACAGTTATGAATGCTTTGTGAGCATTTTATGAAAGCTGCTATGAATGTGTTATGTACTCACCCGTCAAGTAAAGTGTTACCGAAAAGGGGAATGTACAAGTTGCCTATATTACCCAATCCCAATTCCCTCCAAATGTTGAAAGATGTTTATTCCGTTGTCTCCATAGCCTTATTAAATCATAAATAATAGGATTTTGCTCATAGAGCGCTTTGTTGACAGGCACAGGAGATAGTACAACTGCTCTTATAGAGTATGGAGGACAGTCCTCATGTTCCATCTCTAGCCCATCAAATGGCGATTGGGAGTCATCTAACCAGTGTGCAATTGATCATAATCCAGTGGCCCAATAATATAGCTTTAAGTCAGGTAGTGTCAGCCAGACATTGACTTTAAGCTTGTTAAGATGGTCTTTTTAAATTCTGTGAGCCTTGTAGTTCCATACAAAAGAAAGAATGATAGACTATTTTTTTTAAAGAAATATTTAGTGAGGAATTTTAAAAGGTAAAGTATCTTAGGAAGAAAAAACATTTTAAATAGGTTTGACCTTCCCAACAATGAAATTGGGACTGGGAGATTGCATTCAAGTTTACTTAATAAAGGACGAAAGTTGGCCCTATAAAGGTCACTGTACTTCTTGGAGATAACTACTCCCAAATAAGTGAAATTGTCCTGAGTTATACGGCAGGGAAGTTGATTGAGCCAATCCTGGTCTTTAAAAGCTCACCTTTGCTCCAATTTAGTACCAAATGAATGAAACACGTCCAATACTGAAGGGACAGTTATCTGAGGTTGAGTGACAGAAAGCTAAATGTCGCCAGAGTACAAATAAATTTTTGTGCACTCTGTGTTATAACCATGAATTTTGGGATGAGATGTAATAATTTCTGCAAGCGGCTCTATAGCTAGGGCAAACAGCAAAGGACTGAGCAGACATTCCTGCTTCATGCCTCTACCAAGTTGAAATGGAGTGTAAAGAGTTTAATTTGTTAATATCCTAGCACAAGGGTTACGATATAGTAGCCTAACCCAGGACATAAACCTGTGGCCACATCCAAACTTCCTGAAAAGCTCAAACAGATAAGGCCATTCCACTCTATAGAATGCCTTTTCGGCATCCAAACTAAGAATAATAAGGTCTTGTGCTGGAAGTCTAGGGCAATGCATAATATTAAGAAGGCGTCTGAGGTTGTGGTAAGAGTTCCTATTGGGGATGAACCCAGTTTGGTCTGGATGTATAAGTTTCCTCATAAAGGAATAAGTCTCCAGGCCAATGTTTTGGCAAGAATCTTTTGGTCCGTGCGTTTGTGGCAATATGCCATCATCATATGACCAGGAGTACAGTTTACATAGATAGGGGTCCAGCAAATCACCAAACTTTTTGTGTATTTCATCATTAATCCTGTCAAGACCTGGGCTTTTAACAAAAAAAGCCAGATTCACCACGCTCTCCCCTCTTTTTGTGTGTCCGGGTGCGTAATCAGAGAATGTCCTTTCATAAGCAACGGATGATCGCACTCCGAATAGTTTTTTAGTTTCTTCTTTTTTTACACAATCAATTTTTTCTTTGAATGAATGAACAGGATTAAAGGTCAATTTTTTGTATCACCTGCGCACCATGTCTCCAGGTGGAATGAACGAAGATTTAGATCTGTCACCTTTTCTGTAACCTTCTATATATGTTCTTGTTAGTGTTCTCTTGGACTTTACATACTATCTGCTCTTAACTTTGTAAATATTTATTCATGTATATGTATTGTGATACTGCTGCTTACACAGAACCACAGGTGGTAGTCATTAAGGCAAATTGTGGCCTATAATTAGCTTGACGAAACATTGGAACACACACTGACGAAGGCAGGAAGCCGAAACGTCTGCTTGTTTTGTCAACACTTGAAATGTGAAAATAATAAAAGAAGAAACTAAAAAACTATTCGGAGTGCGATCATCCGTTGCTTATGAAAGGACCTGGGCTTTTACCATTGGGCAGTGATCCAATAGTTGCTAATAATTCCTCACAGGTAATGTCAGCATTCCACTTCACTTAATGAGGGGAGTTGGCAATCATCTAGGAATGACTGCATTGAATCGGGTGATACACTATGCTCAGATGAGTATAAAGTTTCATAGAATTCCTTGAAACGCTCATTGATCTTTTCATGGGAGGTGAGGACTACACCCTGACTTAACTTCATGAATAGCCCTATCATTTTCAATTTTCCGTAACTGCCTTGCAAATAATTTATATGGTTTATCATCAATATAATTTTGCTTAGTAAAGGTAAAAGCTCTGCAAATTCTATCAGACTTCTATCAGTATTTTATTTATGGGCATTATGCATATCCAAATGACGAATACGCTCTTCTAGTTCAAATTGTGTCTTTTTATTATGCTTTCTGAGGGACGACTGGAAAAAAAATAATGCAGGCCCTCAAATAAGCCTTAAAAGTTTCCCACAATAATGTGGGGGAAATGTCATCTTTATCTTTGGTTTCAAAGAATTATGTGGGTTTCTAAGTATTCACAGAACTTAACATCAGTCTTAACATCAACTTAAATCTTTAGCATTTTAGTGCATGTGTTTTCCTAGTCTGGATGTCAATTTTAGCACTTTTTAGCTTTAGGTTAGCATAGGCGCTGGTTAAGCTATGTTAAGCTAAAGATAAAATTGGGGTTGCCTGACTAGAAAACGCAAGCACTGAGATCAAAAGCTTTTGCCCATATACTCCAGGTAAGACGAGCAGCCCAAAAGGTATCCTATCAAAAGGTGGACTATTCCTTTACAGTTGAATCGTTACACGGACAGGTCTGCACACATACACAGACTGGTCTGTGCATATTTTTTTCTCACAAATATGTTGTACTCACCGTAGGCCTAGCCTATGATGCTGGAAAAATTGTAGTTCTTTCTCCGTTATGGACATAATGATAATGTTGATTGGCTTAACACAAATAACCTATAGACGCACTGACTCGATGCTGATGAGCTGTAATAAGGTACTGTATTTGGCTATACACATACAGTATGATTCACAGTCATGACATGAGTTGTTCTGGCACTTTGAGAATTATTTTCTACGTCAACGGTAGGGCGTAGGCTCAACATTGCTGCTAATATTCAGTGTCAACATGGCTGCTAATATTCAATTATGTTGAAAATTGCTCTGTAAAAAATCACATTGGTCTATCTGCTGGTTGTGTTGTTCACACATCTAACATGCATTACATGCATTGTCATGGACTATTTTGAATGATTTTGGGAGGGGCAGCGTCACTCAATCACGCTGTGGCACAAACACAAACAACTCAATCAGGTAAATATTTAATAGTGGTAGGCATAGATTTTTTTTTTTTAATCTAGATTAATCTCACTGTAAATTTGAAATTAATCTAGATTAATCTAGATTAAAATGTCTTATTTGCATTCTGCCAAAGGCATTTATAATTTGCATGTGCTGCTTAAATAATGACTTAAAGTAAGTCTTTGAGAGCGGGTCTCTCAAGCCAGGTGGCACATTAGAAATATTTGGATGGTGTTTGTGCCTCCATTTTTACTAAAACTATTAGTAGAACTGTTTTGATTCAATTATGACTGTGTTTAAACTACTACTGCCTGGGTTGATGAGATGAATGTGACACAGTAGGCCTACTTTATGGGTGCATTCTACTTTTTTATTTTGTGTTTCCTTTTATCTTAGATGTAACACAAGATGCAGTGTACCAACAGTGATTCTCAACTTAAAAATAAGAAATAATTCCACACAATGAGCAAGCATGACATGGCACCTCACAGCCTTCATAGCTCCAAAATAAATATTGACTTAATACAGTTAATGAAGTACTAGGATATAGTATGCTAAGCTTAGCCTACTGGTAGGTCTGTTCTTGGTTAGGGTTGCCAACTTTCAGAAATCAAAATAAGCCGTTATGGGCAGATATGAATGAAATGCATCTCAGAAAAGTATAGAGCTTAATTTTGTGCTCAGCCCTAGCCTAAGCCTACTTTAAACTTTAATAATTGAACATTAATTTAACATGGCATGAGTTGATTTTGAGGACATACAATAAAAGGATAAGGTTTAGCAAAAGCTACTTAATGTGAGGTAGCAATGGGGCTGGTGTTCCCTTCTCCAGTGGCAGCTTGCACGTTCTGCTTGCACTGACGATTGTCATCACTTTTAGTTTACATGCGGTAAGTTGTTCGGAGCGGATTACCAGCGGTATGCATTCGCTATTCCATAAAATGGAATGGATTCTTTCGAGATGCAATAGAGACAACTTTGAGAGTAGATTAAAGGTGTTAATTTATTTATCACCCGAGTCTGCCATTAACGCAGCGCGTTAACGCCGTTAACGTTCCACCACTAATATTTAATGTCAACAATTGACTTTCAGTTCACTTTCAGCACTTGAATTGGCTTTCTAAACCTTGAAAAATGCAACATTTTAAACACAAGCATTTTCAAGGATTTCAAGCATCTGTGTATCCCTGTGTATCTATATGTCTATAGGCCTAATATACTTTTTTTTATTGTGTTATCGATATTGGGATAAAATGCAAAAAATATTGTAATGTATTTTAAGTCCATATCGCACAACCCTAGATGACATTAGAATTAGGGCTGGTAAGATTTTTGTGAGTTTTTTTTAATATGTAACTTTCAAAAGAGAAATAACGCACCTGGGGAAGTATTTGTCGTAGCCGTAGTTTGTTCTCCTACCAGCTTATTTTCCTTAGAAACCCATGGACGTGTGGTAGTTGTGTCGCCTGGAGGGGAGCAGAGCAGGTTAAAAATACAAAACCATTCTTACATTTTAGCACAGATATACCATCATTACCTCTGTAAACCAAAGAATGTGTATTTTTACAGAACATTACAGTGTGTCTGTGGTATTTTTGGTGAATTTACACCAACAATGTTTTGTAAATGTTATCGTTTCATATACTTTCCATAACAAGTACACTTAGAATCATGCTTAAAATCATGCATTGATTAGTTGTGAGAGATTAGGTCAGGTTTCTGCTGTAATAGTGTAGCTTACTTGCGACTATGTTGGCGCAAAACATAGGCTACGTCACGGCTGGCGTTTAGCCTGGGAGTTCCCATGCTCCTTTGCGCGCTTATTTCATTTCACTCTGCAAAGCAACATGGTGACCATGGCCGTTTTTCTCTCCTGCTTTCGGTATCCAATCGCAGAACAAAAAAGGATTTGTACGGCCCTCGATTGCATTATACGCCACGTGGTGGCTCTGGGATTGGCTCCGAGCTATGTACAGACGTTATGATAGACATTCATAGCGCCAAATAAACGGCTCTGGACAATCGTAAACTATGCTTCCGCTACGAGAAATGTAATAGGTAGGTCTCCAGACTAAATATCACTTGTGATTTTAGTTTGGCATTCGCCAGGCTAGCTGGCGTTAGCAATTGGGTGAAATCAGACTCAATTGTTTCAAACTTCTACAGTTCAGGGGGTAGGTGCGGGGGTATTTCTCAATGACCAAATTCATTGAGAAATACTGGTTATTTAGGTTGACATGGGTTGGTTACCCCTGCCTGGACAGGAAATGACAAAGAATCTGGTAATGTTTGAAGGTACTGTCATAAGAGTGACATGATACTGTCATGAATTTGTCATAAACCTTATAAGTTTGCCATGAATGTTTATGACTTCTGTCATTAAGTGTCATTCGGTTAATGTGACAAGTTGACATTGTTTGGATTGTCTTCATTATGACATCTTCACATAAATCGATGTGACATTACTAGAAGTTGTCTTAGTCATGACAAGTTGACATTTGCAATGTCTTTGTAATGACAGCTTGGCATTACGCGGTCATGAATAAATTCCCAGACCTCAAGTGAATCGGTAGCATTTTGATTTGTCATAAGACATCATGAAGGATAGACTAGCTGTCGTGACTCGTGACACCATTATGACAGTGTAATGAATACATTCTCTGTCCTCAAGTGGAAAAATTTTAATTGTCATTAAGACATCATGAAGGATAGACTAGCTGCCATGATACCATTGTGATAGAGCAGGGTTGTCAAACTCATTTGGGTTCAAGGGACACATACCACCACATGTGATCTTAAGTGGGCTGGACTAGTAAAATCATCGCAAAATAACCTAAGCCTTAATTTAGGCCTACACCAGAATTGTAGGATGTTAAATGTTGGGGAGTTATAGTTGTAGACTAATACATGATGCAAAGATTTGTTTACACTATGAATTCAGAACCACTCAATTTATTGTTTTTATTATTATTATTTTTATTGTACTGAACTGTATTTGGATCACTAAGCCTATGTGCTTGTTGCCCACTAAAATAATATCAGCAAGCAAAGAAGAGAAAAATAGAACATTATGAACACTAATCAGAGAGAGATAGAATCTTATGTACATTAATGACCCATTTTATCATCTTTAAACAACATGGAAACAGTGTTTCTCAAACTGTGGGGTGGGCCCCACTAGTGGGACGCAGACACATGTCAGGTGGGGCGCGAGACATCTCTTTGCCCCTCGAATTCACAGTTATTCGTCAGATAAGCACATTTGACAGTAAATTGAGCTTTCCAATGGTGTTACTTCTACTTGGTGTAATGAAGGGTTTCAGAGAAATTTGGCTTTGAATTACTAACATGAAAATTCTAACATTGACAAAAATCCTATACTCGCAAAGTATTTCTCAGAGATATTGTGCGCAAATTGAGCCTTCCAGGTGGGGCGTGAAAATTCTCTGCCTTCTTAAGTGGGGAATGACAGAAAAAGTTTGAGAACCACTGTGGAAATGTTTACTTATGGTGCCCAAACACAATTCCTCCATCTTCTGAATCTGAATAACTGTTGAATAACTGTAATAACATTTGAAAATACTCCAAACAGAGCAGTGGGTGGGGTTTGGCGATTAAATTGAGTCGTGCATAAAACTGCGTAAAAAAAATAAAAACAGGGGGCGCCGTGGCTCAGTGGCTAGAGCGTCAGACCATTACTCCGGGGACCCGGGTTCGATTCTGACCCAAGGTCATTTCCCGATCCCACCCCATCTCTCTCTCCCACTTGTTTCCTGTCATCTCTACACTGTCCTATCTGATTAAAGGCAAAGGGCCCAAAAAAATATCTTTAAAAAAGAAAAGAAAAAACGGATGAAAACTCAGTGCTTGCCTCACATTATGTTGCGCTCCGCGCTACCCCACTGCTGGTTCCTGACACTTGACATATTTTGGCCTTCATCAGAGCATCAATATCAGGTTTGAGACCTGCGCTCAAACTTTGTATTCATCCAAATAAGGTTGGCTTGCATGCATTGTTGCGAGAAGTGGGAAATGAGCTGCGTCCCACAGTGATAGCTTAAACTTGAAGGCGCATATGTTATTGCAAAACTGCGTGACCACTCTTTGGTGACCCTGCAACATTGTGTTAAGACTACTCAGATGCTGTGAACGCCAGATCCCTAACCCATTCACGACATTCCAATTCTCCTACTGACCTGCCCTTTTTCTCCATGAATTGGCCCATTTCCCGGCGTAATTCAAAGAAGCTTGAGTATTGCACCTCGGCTTAACAACCGCATTTCAGTGTGGTATGGTAAGACAACCATAGGCCTAATGCCATTATCACTGGGAAAACAGTCAAACTGACGTAGGTTCAGACCTTGCGCTCGGAATGCGGAATTGCACATTTCGGTTATTTCTTTTAAAAATCATAGCTCGGCACAGGAGTGGGCTAGAGACTTGATTTTTTTTGGGACATGCTCATAATTTTTTGTGCATTGTTTGTGTTTATGTCAAGAAATTCACATTGTCTAAATAGAAATTGACTTTGCGGCATCGCAGGCGTGTTGAAAAAATAAGTGTGGTCTGGCGCAAGAAGCAACAGATGCTATTATACAGACGTATAAAAAAGGTCTGCTACGGGACAAACTTGGGCCGAGTTCCCTGATAACGCTCACTCTTAGTACACTAAGAAGACTCGAAAGATATATCTTACCAAAGTTGTTTACTCTTCTGAGTCTGTTCCCCGAACTATCTATTAGAGTCTTCTTTGCTATGTTGTTAGCTATCACTTAAGGTGCCAACTCCATGTTTCTGACATTATTGTCCTTTGCACTTCCTTTGAGCATGCGTGAAAATGTCTTTTCGGGGAGTAAGGTCCAGCTATTAGTAAGAAATATGCAAGTTAAAAAATCATTGGTGTGTCAATATGAGGTGTATGTGGCATGTTTGCATTTTAGAAGGGTTGAAAAGCAAAGCAACTTACTGAATTTTGGCGATTATGCAAATTAAAACACAAAATGCAAGGAAACTAATTCAGATGTTCTTTGGCAGTAAGTGCGCAAGTATTGAGATTAATACAACACTTTTTAAAGCAGTAAAGCTTATGTTTAAGCCAAAAACTGTAATAAGGGAAAGGTTATATGAATGGTCCAGACCACCCTTATGAACATGCGACTTACAGACTGACGACTCTCATCACTTTTAGCTTAGTGTACGAACGTTTTGGGAATCATGTTGTAACATTAAGAGGGAGTTTAAGGACTAGCTTAAGAAGTACTTATGTTTTGAGGAACTGGGCCCTGGTCGTTCGCCAGTCACGCATTTCTGAAATGTTATTTTATGGGCGGCGGGTGCACAACGCAATAGGAAATGCCGTGTTTGTTCCAGCATAACAATGAAGCCCACAACATTAAATATTACAATTAAAAAATCATTATGATATCCAGGAAGATGTGCTTAAAAAAACGTGGGGATATAAGAGTAGCTGACATTGAATGAATATTCCAAGATATCTAAAGAGGACTAAATCAGCTTCATATGTGTCATGTGCAGCCTACAGACATCCATTTAACATTACCATTACCATTACATTACGGCTCTGAGTATTACTAGGCCCGATGTCTAGACTATCAAATGTTCTCATTTCCTTAAATGCTCACAGAGAAGATCTGCTGGTGTGATACCAATTCACCAAGCGCTGTGCACTCGTGCTCTTAAAGGCAAAAAGAAATTTAACTGTCATTGGTTAATTCTGTGTTACACCGATAACACACCCATGATTAATTTAATATTGTAAGCCCAACCCTTTTGAACTTGGCGCTGGCGCGAAGTTTAATTATTGCATTCTCAGAATACCAAATCATTCAGGGACCACCCACAACTGTGCTGTAGACTTCAGACAGTGGGCCATAGATCATAAAAATAGGGCCCTTAAAAGTTTATGACAAAATCATGACAACATTATATCATAGTTATGACAGTGTCACAATCTTATCGTACCTTCAAATAAAGTGTGTAGGCCTATTTGCCATCAGAAATCCTAAATTTGATCAAATTGGCCTGAAACAAAACATCAAATGGGGTCATCAGGGGTAACTGGTTACACTGTTTGACATTTCACACTAAAATTAAGGACAACTATGGCCCAATCCCATTTCTACGCGTTACCCCTCCGCTTAGCCCTTCCCTTTGCTTTTGGTGTGTTCCCGCGAGGTGAATGGGTGACCCAATTCTCTTTGGGCGCTAGGGTTAAAGGATAGCTCTGGAGTGAATTCAGGGCTATGCTTAGGGCTACCTGGCCCTTCAAACAAAGCAACTCCAGGACCTACCTCAAAACGAAGGGGTATGACATGTAGGTTTCATCAGTGGAAGATAAGCATCACGGGCAAAGGATACAATTGAAATCAGTATTTATAATAAAGTTTAGAAACCTGGCAGTGATGGTGTTATGTGTTATATTCAGTCAAGGGCGCCGCCAGAAATTTTGGGCCCCATGAAAGATTAGAATTTAGGGCCACCTCACCAACTACCTAGCGATTTGTGTAATAGTAAAATTTTCAAGTGCAAGTGGAGATTTTTGGCTGGCACTGAACGCTTGTATTGACCTGATGCCACTTTCTTTCCTGTAGCATAACTTACATCAGTAGGTATGCTGCATGTGATAAACTACATTTTAACATTTTAAATCAACAACTGTGACCTGTTAACCTATAGGCTACTATAAAGAATAATCCATGGTTTCCTTCCTTTAATGAGCAACTGTTATGTATTATGTAAGATCACATAGCCTGTTGCAATTAATTCAATGGCTTAGCTAATCCCATTGCATGTCATTACAGTGCTCCGTGAGGTTGGCTAATACTGGCAATTATACTGACACTGACCCTGACCAACTGTTGTAGTTTACATTTTCATTAATATTTATGCATTTAGCAGATGTTTTTATCCAAGTTGGTTAGTTGTCAATCAGACATCGGAATTTTTTTTTTTTTTTTTTTTTTTTTTAACAATCGAACCCAATGTGCAGTCAATTGTAAAATGTGAGGCAAGGCTTCATAGTTTATCAACACCATAAGTCTAATTTATCAACTTGTTTCCACACTTGGCAAACAATGCTCACCAGCAGTTGCAAATGACTGAACACCTGCAGCTGAGCAGCGTCGGAGCAGGAGCATTTGAAGGTGTACCGCTGAACGATTCGGACCATACCATTTGGTAAAAAGGGAGAGGGGTGAAACGACTATATAAAAAATTATTTATGGGAAATATTATAGAATATCACAACAATGTTTAATTTGCTTAATTGAACAAATACAATGAAATATTTAATTTCAAAAGTCTTCTCAAGACAAAGCTGTTTAAAGTAATATTAACAGCCCTGAAAGGGCCCCTTGTCAGTGCTGGGCCCTTAGAATCGTCCTAACCTTTCCCCCCTAGCGGCGCCTCTGTATTCAGTATTGTGACATCAAAATAGACGCTACCCAGTCAGGTGTTAGGTCATAACATCATTTGGCTGTGACGGAGGTTAGCAATGCTTAATGCTAATTAACATAGCAATGAGCTTATCAAGAAAGTTTCCAACAAGTTTCTTTTTAAACATGTTATCACATGTTTTCATATGTTTTGTTTTCGTAATTCTTAGTCCGTAACGACCCTTATTTATTATATAGTGAAAGTTGGACTGGGACACGTCCATGGGCACGTTATTTTCTTAGGATAGTGAATTGACGTATCGTCTTGTGATTACATCCCTCCTATGTTAACATCCCTCCAACTTGTCACTCGGTTTCAAGCGATAAGGGATGGGCGAAGGGGGAGGGCTAAGGATTTTAGGATTTATGTTGAATTACCGTATGTTGTTATATTGATTGGAGTTACTTGGGAGTGAACTGGCTCTCTGTAAAGCCTATTTAATTAACTTACAAACAATCAGACATAGCAGAAGTAACTATTTAATTCGAAAAGAAAAGAAAAGAAAAGGCTCAAACCTACCTGCAAAACCATCATTCATCTTAATGTGGCATTCAGTGCCCTTTTTGAAAATATTTGTCAACTTCTGTGAAAAACCACAAGCCACAGCACTTTTGCAAAATGCTTCGCCATCACCGTCTTTCAAGCACTGTAGACCTGCACCTGAAATGGTAAGTTGTGGCAACATGCAAGTTAAGTAAATACATTTGTAAAATATGACGGCTTTAACCCATGTTCCGCCAGGAAACCTCTACATCACTCATTTATTATACCTGTCCAAGGACACCTGACGACACCTATCCTATTTCTTTTTTGTCTCCATAACTCAGACCATTCATCAGACATGCATGGCATGTAATGCATGTGTTTCCAATAGCACAAGTGAGTGCAGTGCAAAGTTTTAGTGTTGTTTAGACCAAAAAAAATTGGTTATTCTAACATGTTAGATTCAGTAAGGATCACATACATAGCTGGGTTAATTTCCTGGAAAACAGTTTGGACATGCACTCCTTAATATTTATGATGACGTCTCTAATATGCATTCTGTGGCATGTTCTCGAGGTCCCCTCCATCCACACCAACACTGGTTTGGTCGATCTGTAAGGGCTGGGCTAAGCTCTGACTGGATCCTGTGCCAAAGATTTGTAACTATTTAAGTGAGGGATAACGGTAGCCGAGGTGTCCCGATATAAGGCAATAATGGACGAGGCGAAGGCGAAGAACAGCCCAACGGCGAAGCCTCTGGCAAGTCCATTAATACCTTTTATCTCCCTTCAGAACGCCATTCTCTTCTCTGATTGGCTGCTAGGTGACCATTATTTCCAGATAACTGGCTACTTTGGAAGTAGTTCCAAAAAATAACTCATCTAATAACTGATTACCAGTGTTTCCCATACATAGACCATTGTGTGGCGGCCGCCACAGAATGGAATCCTATCGCCACATAATAAGACTCACGATAAAAAAAAAAAAAAAGTCAGTTGCGTATCATTCCACTCCCCTCACACCTGTATCGTCCCATTCTTTCATAATGCCCCTTCTTCTCATTCACGCACATGCACCAGGGTTTCCCACAGCGCTTTAAAGCTAAAAACACCTTGCCAAAAAATGCCTGCCGCCTTGCCTACGTCCCCCGGATTTTTTTTTTAACGCATAGACCTACATAAAAGGCCGGTCGCATCATTATCACTGCGCGATGAGGCCATATAGCGGCATCTGAAAGTTACACTGCTCCATCGACAACGTTACCTTTTTCTACGCTAACATTATTAGTTTAAAGGAAGAGGCTAATTAAACAACAACTGGAATTCATACCATGTTCATGGGTAGAACACCTGGCGTTGTGTTTTAACGTTTAATCAAGAGAATATGTGTAGCCTGTGGACGTGGCTTACCAAAGTTGTCAATGCTCATCTTTACAAAAAAAATGCACGTTAATAGCGGTTCACTAATGTCACCAAAGCGTCAAAGTTAGCTGTCAACGCTAGTTGATTTACGATCAATAAACACAAGCGCTACTTACGGTATTTGCAATTATTTCTTGCCTATGCTTGTAATGATTAACCATATTAGAATCGGAAAGCACACGGAAAGCAACCCTTCTGTTGCGCACACAGACACCGCTCCCTCCCTGCCGGTCTCCTCATCATGCATGTATGTTCCTTATTGATTTGGTGCAGGAGATAAGCCTACAGTCCCCATACTTTTTGTAAACCTTAAACGAATGGCAAATAACATTTATTCGTCAAGTTGGATTTAATTCATGTGACCTGTTTCACAGCAATTTATGATTGTGCCATGAGTGTGGCTGTACTGCAAGTAGCCTATTTGGTACAATGTCAGATGACACTTAATGACTTTAGAAGCAAATAGCCTTGGGGAGAAGGTTTCTTTTTACATTGAACAGTTGGGATAAAAACATTTTTTGATGAAGAATAGGAAAATAATAGGAAACGGCTTGGTCATTTTTTAACAGGCATTTTATTGCTGTTTAAAACCTAAAAAAAGTTTTATCCCATTATTTGATTAATTGATGAAATAATAGGCTACTTAATTGCACTGTGATTGTAGCCTTTAAACTTTACCTAATTTATTTATTTGTTCAGTAAATAAAGTAAAGTAAAGCTGTTGCCAACTTAAATTTGTGCCCCTGGCCTCCCCCCTGGCCATCTACCCACTACTCACCCTGGGGCGACCCCAATGTCGATCGATCGCCCGGGCGACGCCCCCTCCCCCTGGTCACCACCCTCATCGCACAGTGGACCACCACAAATTGCTACCTAATCTGTGGGAAACACTGATTACCGCTCCATATGAATGCCTTTCAGAATGGTAACTATAACAACTGAAAGTAGTACTCAAATCGAACAGGTTAGCTTCTTTTAAATTTGAGTTGCATATTTCTTTTACGTTTTATACGCTTCTTCAAATATACGAGAGATAGATAGATACGGGAGACAAGCTGGATAACGACCTCCGAGGTGACCAGCGGCGCGCGGCGCCGGAGTTCTAGATTCCACCTCGCCCAGGGGTGTAGTCTACGTGACACGCAGGTATACGCCGTATATCCACTTAAAAAGAATGCAGGTTTCCGTATATACCCACCTAAAAATAAGCAAAGATACGTATCAACAGAGTTAACAGACTGTTGTTAAGCAATATCCACATTAGAAGGCCTGCCTCTGCGTAATGAACACTCAAAACGTTTCTGCCATGTGTAGCCAACTGTGTGCTGATTTTTAAATAAGCCTAAATTAACTGCTCATCCTCCCATTCCACTCGCGTTCTCATATATGAGCGCCATAGGCTGTATTTAAATGTGCGTACAAGGAAAGTTCCATGGGTGTTGCGATATGAGAGTTAAACAACTGTGTGTAGCCTATGTTTTTAACATGTTACCGCAACAGTTTCTCAATAATGGAGTGAGAGGGCTGACGACAGATTCTGGTTATTCTAATACGCCTCCAAATCACCTCTTTCGCGCACACAACTCATATTTTGAACATATCGAAACATCGGGAGATGCAGGGCAAGCACTGAGCAGTGAAATCTCCCAAAATAGCAAAATGTTTTAAACGTGTGCCATGCCACCCCACAGTATACCCACTAGAAAAAACTAGACTACAGCACTGACCTCGCCAATTATTAATGAATAACTGGTCACCTCGTCGGCCGTTATCCCTTACATATCGGGACACCCCGAAGGGCGTTATCCTGCTCAACCGGTTGCAACTAAAACGTATAGGCGGTAAGCAAGGTAAACATGTGGTGGTAAAGATGGTAAACATGTGGCTCCGTTTTGAAAGAATTAAGCTGTTCGGTTGGGGTACTATTTTCATATGAAGTATGATCCACAAGGCTGCATTCTAAAGAGCATTGATATGGAACGCTGGTCAAACTTTTTTCCCTGACAAATGCCACAGGTGTCCTGTTATCAAGAATTAACGGACACCCTGACAGCCAATCAGAAACCAGTATTCCATTCCACCGGGTGATAATGCACTTTATTTAAAAACTTTGGTAACACTTTACTTGACGGGTGAGTACATAACACATTCATAGCAGCTTTCATAAAATACTCACAAAGCATTCATGACTGTTTCATAAGACATGACTCCACCTTCATACGCAACCCTTCATAAATGTGAAAGTTAGAATGCCGATAACCTATCAAAATAAAAGTCCAGTGGTCTCAAAGCAGCACTGCCATTTATGCTTGTCACCTGATCATGTCACATCTGAATATTTCATGAATATCTTAGGAAGTCTACTTTAAATGTCACTTTACTATACAGGTTGCAAACTATTCATAATCACTTATCTGAGTTTAACACTGAGAGGTAGGTTTAAAGTACTTTGAGATGACCTTGGAACAGTTGGACATTTTGAATGTGGGCAAGGTACACAAAAATATTATAATTACCCCAAGGTGAGATATTTTTTATGAAACATTTAAATTAGATGCTTGCTCATGATCTGATACTGCATTTGTCCATTTCTCTGATTTGACTTGATCAGGAAACAGGTTTAAATCAAGGACTTCAATGCTTCCTTGAGACCATTGGACAGGAGCAAGCATTTTTTTTTTTTTAATTTATTTAATTTATTTTTTTTAATCTGTTCCCTGAATATGTAATATCAGATACATCAGGGTCCACAAATACTGGTCAGCTCTAGTTTACCTCTCAGTGGTAAACTCAGATGAATGATTATGAATACTTCACAACCTGTAAAGTGACATTTGAAGTAGACTTCATAAGATATTCATGAAATATTCAGGTGTGATATGATCGGGTGACAAACATAAATGGCAGTGCTGCTTTGAGACCACTGGACTTTTATTTTGATAGGTTATCAACATTCTATCTTCCACATTTATGAAGGGTTGGATATGAAGGTGGAGTTGTGTCTTATGAAACCTGCTATGAATGTGTTATGTACTCACCCGTCAAGTAAAGTGTTACCAAGACTTTAATTTTATGAATTAAATCCTTGCCTTTCATTCTGTTTCCTTGGGTTTTTCTAACAAAACTTTAAGTGTAGTTCCGGAGTCATTTCAAGCATAGCCCTGTTGTAAGAGCCTTGTAACAGCACTAGATAGTGCATGGATTGAAAGAATTTGGAACAGCATAGACGACATGGTGAATAAGCACTTTAAATGGAGTCACCGGAACATCACACCTTACTTTCGGTTTTTGAATTATTGGGAGTTCCAGTGACTTGTTCGCTTCTGCGTTTGCATTTGGTCTATCTAACAGGGCTATGCTTGAAATCACTCCAGAGCAACACTTACTGTAATTATAGTTTACATAGTGAATATACCTCCTTGTGTGCAATAGTAATTTGCTGATGCCTCAAATGGTTTTCCAGTGGGATTCCAATCATCACGGCCCAAGCAAATGCAGTTATTTTGGTTTTCGTCGTTTGTTTCTTGTGTACAACAAATACCTATAAAGTGTATAAAATAAAAAGGGGTGTAAAGACAGCAAAGCTCTCAAATCAGGCCTTCACACATTAGTTCCAGTTCAACTGAAAAGTAAAGTAGACAAACATAAACCAGCATAAATTATTAGGCTAAATTATAAACAAAAAGGTTGAAAATCATTTGGTTTAACAACACATAGCAATAGTCTTGTTGCTACAAGAAAATACAAGTCTGTGAGGTTGATCAGTAAAATAGCAAATTCCATCAAATTTCAAATCTGCTAATCCAAATAGTAATATGATTTAAAGGAGACATAGAATGAATTGATTGAGTAGATAAAGTGATATTTTACAAGCCTAATCAACACCCCATATTTAGATGTGGGTAACACTTTATTTTGGGGATCACATGTTAGCCACTAATCAAGGGCGTAAAACAAAATAATTATATATATAAAAAAAAACATCCACCAACATTTGTTTAGGGCTGGGTGACAATCAAAAATTGTAATTGCATGATTGCCAATAAAAAAAAACAATAATTCATTCTACTTTTATTAATCAATTTATTAATAAAGTTCTTCCATAGCCTATAAGAATAGTCTGGCCCAAAAATACTGTGAAGACAATGGTTTGAAGAAGGTTATCTGCAAATAACAGCAGCTTACATTGCATAATTTTGTGCTTTTACTTATGTGGTGATAGAGTTTTTCCTCCCAGGTGTATTGGGTTGGTTTGTGTGATTCCAAAAGTAGTGTTGGCTATAAATCTATCTATTTAAAGGAATAGGCCACCCCAAAACGAAATTTAGTCTCTTACCATATTCCCCTGAGTTGGATAAGTGACCAAAAGTGTTTTTCTTTCACCCCCTTGGTTCTCCGTATCCAAAAGCACAGCGTTAGCTTAGCTTAGCATAGAGTGCCGTAACAGGCAAAGCACCGCTGATAGGCGTAAAGCAGGGCTATTCAATTAGTTTTCCAAGGGGGCCACATTTAGAATCCAAGAACTTGAGCGGGACCGCAAACTTTTCACGGTCACTATTTTCAAATAATCAAATCGCAATACATTGATTAAAATGCATATTTGCTTTGTTTTAACAATAACTTTGCATATTAACAATAGCTACAAAGTATTTATTTACAAAATTTACATTTTTAAATTACCAGAACAGAATATTTTAATACCATAACTTTGTTTTAAAGTGAGTTATTCATCCCTAAATGTCCTATTACAGAACTTATTTTGCACTCCTGCAGGTAGGCTAAAAGAAAAATTTAAAATAACACGTAAACACGCATGGACTCTAATATAAGTACAGTTGTCATAAGAGGAAATGCTGCATCAATAGACCAAACTGGCTTAAAAAATAAATAAAAAGCCTGCACAACAGCGCCAAAATCCTCTGGTGGCCAAAACCGGAATTACATGTACTTGCTTAGAATCGCCATAGAGAATGAACATTGGAAAATACTAGTGCTGTCAGTTTAACGCGTTAATAACGGCGTTAACGCAAACCCATTTTAACGCCGTCAATTTTTTTAACGCGCGATTAACGCATTTGACCCAGCATTAAATCGCATTTGACCCGCCATTATCAATGGAATGTCTCCGACACTCCAACACCTCCCGACGTTTCAGTATGTCCTGTGTTTGTATTAGGCTTGAAATAGGCCTACTGCTTAGCCTAGGACCTAGACTACTCATGCCTACAGTAGCCTACACACGCACTGCACACACGGCACGGGTGTCTGCACTCTGCTCTGCTGCTCCGATGTCAGTGAAAACAAATATTACCGACACAATCGTTGACGTTCACTCACATGTTCACTCGCTCACATATTCAGATGTGACATGATCAGGTGAAAATCATAAATGGCAGGGCTGCTTTGAGACCACTGGACTTTTATTTTGATAGGTTATCGACATTCTATCTTCCACATTTATGAAGGGTTGCGTATGAAGGTGGAGTCACGTCTTGTGAAACAGTCAGGAATGCTTTGTGAGGAATTTGACAGCTGTTATTAATGTGTTATGTACTCACCCGACAAGTAAAGTGTTACCAAATAGCTAATATCAGTTTCAAAACTGCAGCGCGAGTGAGAGAGGTGGAACGGGTTGGAGCGCAACTGAGAGAGAATTTGTGCAAACGAGACGGATATAGCCTACCTGATTCTGAACGTATGACCTTGTCACTAAAATGAGAGCTTCTTGCAGGGCAATTGCCAATATGGCAAAATGCATTTTAAAGAGATGCTCATGCAATGTAGGTTTACTCATGTAGACCATAATGCCATATTTTCATTGAGCCTCTTTAAAATAGGCTATAGGTTAGTATAATTTAAAGGGCCACCATCCAGGTTTTTTTTTTTGTGAACTAGCAACATAAAAGACATCAACATCTCTCTGGCAGTACTTGAACATTTTGATAATTTCTGATGCTGTAACTGGGTTTTCTTTTCTTTTAAATTGGTATTCACCCCCACCAATGAATGCTGATGACAGCATTAAAATGAAAATAAATAAATAAAAATGGGACAAAAAGAAATCGAGGGACATTTAGAATAGAAAGAAACTTGCGATTAATCGCGATTAATTATGAGTTAACTACGGCAAAAATGCGATTAATCGCGATTAAATATTTTAATCGCTTGACAGCACTAGAAAATACCTTAAAAAAATATTTCCTAATGTATTAATGCCACTTAAATTGACGTAGTTTGGGGACATGTTATCTATTTATTAATATTCTGCAAATTATAAGGTATATATTAAGCTTTGGAGACTGATGACAATATTTTAGTTTTAAAGGTGATGAATCACGTCGTCCGCATCTGGGCCGTGTCCGGGCCGCATCTGGGCCGCGTGCGGGCCGGATGTGGCCCACGGGCCGCCAATTGAATAGCCCTGGCGTAAAGTCATCACAGCACCTGAAAACCCCAGAAAGAAAGTACTACGGCAACTTTTCAGGTGCTGTGATGACTTTACGCCTATCAGCGGTGCTTTGCCTGTGCTTTCGCCTGAATATAGTCCCAAGACTTTGTCACTCCTAGGCAAACCCTTCGTGATAATGGCATTGGCATTTGTACTCGGTTTGAATGTACAGGTGAAACAACGAAATTAGGAAAAATCTTGAGTTCATTTATGACTATTTTGAGAACGACTGGCTAAATGGAAACTCCAAATTACGGCGCTCTATGCTAAGCTAAGCTAACGCTGTGCTTTTGGATACGGAGAACCAAGGGGGTGAAAGAAAAACACTTTTGGTCACTTATCCAACTCAGGGGAATATGGTAAGAGACTAAATTTCGTTTTGGGGTGGCCTATTCCTTTAAATGAATGAGAGTGAATTGCCCATCACACAGTAGATCTAGGCTACTACTGAAAAGTTATCTTGCAAATGGATGATAGAAAACATGTCTGAGCAAAGGTCTAGCTTATATCATATACAGTAGGTCTAGCCTATATCAAAATGTGTGGTGATTTTTGCAGGTTCTTGGTAAGATTAGATGGAACCCCAGCCAGCCAACTAAACCCAGTTTAGTATATAATAGCAGATAAAGATATTTCCTTAGCCTAAATGTGGACAATGGACGATCTTTACACTGAAATAGACTTGTTTCACACCTGAACATTCAGAGGTTCTAAAAGCATTCCATGGTAGTAAACTTAACATTCTACCATTGAAATGCATTGGATTTATGCCTCTTTCTGACTTGAAAAAAATGGGTAATAACATTTAAAACATGTCTAAATTAATTTTCTTTCAAATAATACAAATTTGAAGCACACAAATTTGGAAGTCCCGAATAGATAAAAGTGGTTTTACATTTATGATCATGAAGCTTCAATCTATTTGGGACCTCCAAATTTGTGTGCTTCAAATGTGTATTATTTGAAAGAAAGTGAATATAGACATGTTTTAAATGTTATTTAAATGTTATTTTTAAGCAAAGCACAATGAGAGGGGGATTTCATTTTGGAGACTGTCCTCAGAGATTTTTGAGTCCTCAGAGATTTTGCCCTGTCAATGGCCAGCATGTTTAGGATCACTTACATATGTGTAAGTTGTTAACTGGGCTGTTTTTTGTTTGTTTTGCCACATTAAATGTGAGCCCTTGGCACTTTGTTTCTTTTACAACACACTTTGTGTTTAACAGAGAGTTATGTTGAAAATGCATTTCTGTGTGGGAAATATGTATGTTGGTTCAATAAACATACAGACATACGAATTTACAATTGTTTTGCCCTTATTTAAAATTCAATTGTAACTTCTCTCATGTGGCCCCCGGATGGTGGCGATGAAAAATTGTGGCCCTCTTTATCATAGAAGTTGCCCATCCCTGACTTAGATAGATACATTGAAGTGCTGATGATTGTTTAACCAATTTTATTTTGTGCTCGAAAAAATTACAGAGGACCAGACCTTGGTGCTCTCTATTGTAGCTAGTAGCTTACCAGAGACACCTTTCTCCTCCATGTCTGCTATCTTTTTTTTTCCCCCGTGTCTGCTATCTGTCTCAGTAGGTTTCGCTTTGTTTACGTATACTATATTTGTATTTGTATACTATAGTGTTCGCAAGAAATATGCAAATAAATTTGTAACTTGCAAACCTACGCCCTTGCCACGAATACATACATAATTGATGGCTGTATTAGTGACTTGTAAGGCATGTGTTAAGCAACATTAACCAATTGTTAGGCGAATTCACATTATTAATGATGAATAAGGGCTTTATACTTGATATGATCTTAATTAAGAGCTAGTGGGCCTTGACTTCAAGACACAAGAGAACATGTACAATTTCCTAGTTCACTACATACAGTAGTATATTGTAGAATAATAAGTGGGAGAATAGTTGTAGAATTGCTATTATAGCAAATGCACATTGCCACGATGTCGGCCCAAAATGTTTTCTGGGCCGTCTTTTAACGTCGCTGCAAAATTTGAGAGGTTTCAGAAGTGCGGCAGGCATCAGGGGACCTCTGCTAACTGGTTTAGGAGAGTCGAGAGGAACTCCTGTTTGTTTTTGTGTAGCATTGCATCTGTGATCTGTCATGTATGGAAGGTTTAGCTGGACTCAGGCACGGTACACATGCAGTGTGGCACACCATACTCTAGCAAAGTGAATTGCATGATATGATATGATATGCAAAGGCCATCAGGGTGAAACCACGCTGGTTTTCATGTTTTCTAACAAGTGTGAACGTTAATTTCACACAATATCAGAACTAGCTTGTTAGCTAACTCTCTGAGATTAGCATAAATTGTAATGGTAAACAAAAGACGATCCGAAGCAAAGATACCAGAACAGGAGATGTGTGGGAGCACAGTGTGAGAGGTATTTTTTCTTAGTGCAGGCACGTAAAGTGGACGTTTGCCGTCGGTGGAGTGGTGACACTTTTCCAAGAAAAATCTTGATCATGACAATTGCAATCGGTGTAGTTGGCACTCAGCTAAAACAAGCATATGCAACATGGGTAGTTAAATATAACATTGAGGTTTAGCAGTATACTTGTTTATTCTACAACTGTTCTCCCACTATCAGGGATTTATTGAGACAGTATAATAGACGACTCCGAGAAAACTACCGGAAGTAAGCAGGCGCCATTGTTGAGCTACCCAGATCGCCAATCTGTCCATAAGAATAACGTGATAGCACACCATAAAATGCCATGATTTACGAGATTCGTTACTACCTGTATAATGTCAGAGTATTCCACGGTCATTGACTGTGCATTGTCAAAATGTTTTGTTTACAGTCCAACAATGGCTTCGCCACAAGATGGCAGCCTACACAAAACGCTCGTCGGATTCGTCTATACTAGGAGTTTACACATATTCTCTTCTGGCACTAAGAACTTGTTAGTAAGTAGAGATCAAGATCTACAAAGTCCTTATTAAGGTATATAAAAAACTAAGGCCTAATTCATCATAAATAAGAAATTTGTGAAAAGATGCCTAACAATTAATTCGCCTATATTTTAGTGGTTATTTCTAAATTTAAGATTTCCATATGAAAGTGGGCAGAACCATGCCTCATGTTCATGATAGCTCTTTGACCATGCACAACCTCTCTTAATTCATCAAAGCCAATGGAGCATTCTGCGTTAGTTCTGGCAGGCCACGTAGTCAAGCCCGCTATCAGCTGTTACATCTCTAATTGGTTAATGCCAGCCCAGCCCACGAGAGCTGCTGCCCCTTGTCAATACGGCGCTCTATTTAAGCTGTTACCTTCGGGTTACTCCTCCTGCTGCTCCCCCAGAAAAGAGAGAGAGAGAAAAAAACTGGAAACGATGTCATACTGTTGTCATTGTTGCTTGCTCATGGGAGGGAAATGCATTACACCCTTCAATTTTATTAAATGAGAGTAATTCACCCTGAGTTGCTGCAGTTCCCCTTCTTGGCTTCCATGGAGTTAATGAAAAAGAAGGGGACTTCCTCTGAACAGAGTTATACAGCCAAACTAAATTATTTTTCATTATAAATAAAGTCTCATATAACTTACCTGCTGTTTTCTTGTTTCATTTATGAATTAAGTGGACCTGACAGAAATGTAAGAGTGGTTTTCCATTCTGTGTCTCCTTTAAAGAATAACATTTCAGCAACATGTGAACAGGCAAATACAATGTAAAAGTAGAGAAATTTCTTACAGGGTGGGGTAGCTGGGACGCCATGACAAAAGAAAAACATACACAGGCAAATGAGGTTTGCAATTCTTTCCTGTGGGAAAAATAGAGACAAAAATGTTTCAGATACTTCCAGGAAAATGTAATACTTTAAAAATGCAATAGAAGTTCCTGAATGGTTTCAGAGCAATTTTACTTTTGTTTCAAAACTGAGACACACGTTTCTTTTATGTTTTAAACACTTGCTTACCGTCTGTACGCCACATGCGGCCCACTGAGCTATTTAATTCGGCCCGTGGAGCCTTCCCAAAGTAGAATAATTTATCTTTTAGCCAAGGGGATTTAAGATTATAGACCTAAATTATCAAATTTGTTGTAGTCATGATATACAAATCCCCCCTTTTAACCCTGCATGTTAACATGTCCTCTGAAGAAAGTGAGGCTACTGGTTTGAGACTTGACAATTTACCGGCATTAACCGGTTGACGGTTAACACCCGGCCCGTTAGTGAAAATCTAAATGCCAATGTGGCCCTTCGGCCAAAATAATTGCCCACCCCTGCGATATAAGGTAATAATGGACTTGGCGGAAGCATGGTTGGCATTCGCTTCTACCTCGTCCATTATTACCTTATATTGGGACACCGGTATCCCTTACATTTTGCAGTCTTGCCACACGATATACACTGTAAACTCGTTTGATGAACAGTATATTTTAGTGGAAACTTATTACCACCTAAGTTTTTCGATTTAAAACTGTAGGTGGTTGACATGGCCTTTTTTATTCCAATTAACTAACCTATTAGCAATAAAATATGTATTTAAGAACATTATTTGTGTATTTAAATGTATTGTATGTCATATGGTGTGACAAAAAAACCTTGATATTGCGTCACACCATAGGACATATGATATTAAGCCATGTGTCTTAATGTTAACACCCTATTATTTGCCTGCATGTTGACCCCGCCTCTGATTCACTCTCAAGAGAGATTGAGATGGATTGACTATTGGTTGCTCTCTCGATCAACAACAGCATATTTACTGTTTTCATTAATTGTTTTAATTAATTAAATTTAAAAAAAAAATACATTTGTCAGAAAACACCATTTTATGAAAATACTGAAACTAAAATACTAGACCACAAAAATAGTTTTATACAACACTCGCAATAAACTTTTTTGTGTGAATATTTAATTATTACTAATATCACAGAAATTGGTAGGCGTAACTTATGTTGGTACACAACAGAAATAGGTTTGATTCACTCACTTTATTTGCTATTTAAAGCAGTGAATCAATAATAAGCCTTACTTATATCACCAGAGAAGACTCATTCTTGGCATTCCTGACAATAAGGAGCTAGGTTTTAATTAAATGATAATCCTATATTAAGATAGCTTGATACATTTCCTAAAACCGACTAATCTAAATGTAGGCTACTGCAGCAACATTTCCATTAGACTACAAAAAAGAATCTGTGGTGTTTTTTCTAATGTTAAAATGGTACTTAGGGAAAGGTTATGAAAATGTAAAAGGTCTCTGTCAAAAAATTAGGCCTCTGTTTCTGCCTCTGTGTCTGCCGAGGTAGGCCACTATTCTCTGTGTAAGCATTTTATGAGCACAACACATTTGGATGTTATCAAAGCAAATCAATAGGTGGCCTGTTTAAGGAGTCTGCATAAGAACCTTGGGGGCGCCTCCTGTGTGTGAACATGACTTCCGAATAGACCATATTTGGAATTTATGATTGCCAAAGGAAAACATTTAGGGGTTTGTTAAGTAGAACAAGGAGTATCAAACAGGTACCAGTACAATGGTCACACAAAGAGTTTAAGTATGAGCTAAATGTTATTCTGGTTTTCAAGATTAAAAAGAATTCATATGTTGGGGTTACCATGCCACTGAATATCATGTGATATGTGTTCTTGGAAAGTACCGTGCCTTTTATTGAAATCTTGTAATATGAAGTATGTGCCATCAGCAAAAAACCTGGTACCACTGAGTTTAAACACCATAGAATGTCCTTGTATGTTATTCACAATTATTATCTAACTGTCTTTTAATTCCATGTAATCATGTCAACTTAATGAATAGAGGCATAAGTGTCTGATCCAAGCCGAAAATGTTTTGAAAACACCAGGTGCACAGTCCAAAAGATAAGGGGGCACATCTTCAAGGCCATAATAAACACTCTGTACAACCGTAATCCAACAGCCCCATCCAAGGGTCGAAAAGCAAAGCAGTGATTTGATTTAAATGTGGTCTAATACCTCCACCTTGTGACTAAAAGGAGTAACAAGGTGTGAAACAAATGTTGAATATTTATGAGATTTTGATAAGTCCAGGTAAAATAATTGGGCAAGGGGTGAGTGAGAGATAAGACTAAGAAATCTGGTTGGGCATATTCAAATATTAGTTGCCCCTTAAAACGGACATGCACCCCTAGAGAAATTCGAGAATGCCTATGAGACCCGAAAATCACTTGGATGAGACACTGTGCTTCTCCCGGTGACATTTACGTATTTTATGTTACTGTAATAAATCAACATCAGCATTATTCCTGGCGCGGACATCAGTTTCTTTAAAAAAGAGTTCAATAAGTAAAAAACCACAACAAATCCTGTCCTGTTGGAAGATTTTGACTTCTAGAATTAAGCCTAGATTAGAAGAACTTCATGTCCAATGTCTGTGCAGGGAGCAAATATTTCAAAGAACTCATCATCAACCAAGAATAGGCGACCCTTAGGTTAAGACTAGCCTACTTCATTGTTTAGTTGAACATTCATTTAATGTGGCCTTGAGTTAATTTTGAGGACATACAACAAAAAGAATAAGGTTTCTGCCAAAGCTACTTTGTGAGGTGAGCTGACGAATCTGCTCCTTTACTGCTCACACAATTCACTTGACTTACTGACTTACACTGTTCCAAATGCAAAACACGGAGTGGATTTTCAGCGGTATGCATATTAGGGCTCAGCTCTCAAGTTATGAAGTTTGGTGGGAGTGAGATTTTATTTGTGGGTGGGGGGTGGGACCGACCCATCGGCCCATCGACCCTCCAAGTGGGTTCAACCCAGCTACTTAAGAGAGAACAAGTTTGATCTGATCAAATTTCACTGTTTATTCTATGACAAATAATTACAACAATAACTTTATAGCTGAAGCATTTTGATAAAAACAATAAAATCAAATGGAGGGCTGGGGGCCTGCCCCCAGAATTTTTTTATATTCCGTTGATGTGATTTCCTGCAATCTGGTGGATTTTGGGGTGACCTGCTGGTGATATGCATTACCTAAATTACATGTGATTGAGATTCATAGTTCATTCAGAATTAACAGATTCATTTTTATGTCCTGGTTTGCCAGTCCTTCACAAGTCAATCAGAAAAACTGAGCATTGTGATCAACAAATAAGGGTGATTAAACATTACAGTATTACAAATGTTTAATCCTGTTTGTACCAGGCCCCTGGAATCATCCTGACATCCCCCCACTGGGCAAGACACAATATGCTCATATTATTCAAATAATGCAAATAAACAGTAATCATCTGTGTACATTCAAGAAACATATTTGAACAACACAAAAGCTTTGGCTTGACCATTAGGTGGGAATGCAAACTTAGTGCCTGGCTAAAAGTTTTGGTTTGGCTACATTTTTTTTATTGTAGAGCATTCACCTTTTTTATTTATAACAGCCTATATGGGTTATTTTATTTGGCTTGAATACAGACATGACATGGTCTAATTTCTTAGGCTACATACAGTAATTGTTGGCCACCTTAAATTTATCAAGATGTAGTATATGCTCTGGTTCTATTTTTATCAAGCTACTGCAGGGGTAGGCCTATCATACAGGCAGCTCAGGAGCAAAAGCAGCTCCCTTCCTAATTGTAGCTTTTAAAGGGTCTAAGGAAATAGGCCCATAACACCAAAATGGAAAACCTGTGAAATGTCTATTACAAAAAAACATCCTGCCCTGTCTGGTACCAAATGATTCTCTCCAAGATTTGCTGGTCTATGATGAGAGTTAATGTGAATACCCCAGATTTGACTCTAAGTAAGGAAAGTAGTCCTAAAGGGAAAATATTTCTTCCCACAAATCTAGATGGCAGTTTAGAAGAGCAATTTGTGTAACATGGTAGGATGTAACATCTATCAATAAAATAATAAGGTAGAGTCCACGTTTGATTTTGTCAATGTACGTAAGTAATGGAGGAAAAAGGGTGGACCTCATATCAGATGAACCATGTAGCCTTATCTCTTATGCCTAATTATCTCCCTTCAGAACGCCATTCTCTTCTCTGATTGGCTGCTAGGTGACCATTATTTCCAGATAACTGGCTACTTTGGAAGTAGTTCCAAAAAGTAACTAATCTAATAACTGATTACCGTTCCATATGAATGCCTTTCAGAATGGTAACTATAACAACAATAAGCAGCCTTGTAGACTGTCAACTGAAAGTAGTACCCAAACCGAACAGGTTAGCTTCTTTTAAATTTGAGTTGCATATTTCTTTTACGTTTTATACGCTTCTTCAAATATACGAGAGATAGATAGATACGGGAGATAAGGGCCGATGAGGTGACCAGTTATTCATTAATAATTGGAAAGGTGGAATCTAGAACTCCGGCGACGCGCACAGCGCGGAGACAGAGTTATTCCGCTAAGCCATAACTCCGCCAAGCAAATAACTGGTCACCTCGTCGGCCGTTATCCCTTACATATCTTGCAGAATGAAGGCAAGATCAAGAAATGTATCGTTGCTTATTGTTAGCTATTCACTGATATTTTTTTTTCAGTAATGTTGTTAACCTTACTGCCTATGTTTACTGCCATTTATGCGCAATGCATCGGTGGACAAATAAATATACAGAGGTAAACTTTTATAACACTAGACTAGAGCAAAGGAGCTGTTTGGATGGACTGACGAGATCCTTTCGGTTCTCCATATCGGTAATGAATCTCTGATTCAAGCTCAGTGTGGAAGTGCCAGCAATTTAACCAAGAAGAATAGGCAGGCTATTTTACATGGACTATAGAGTCACGCATCACTCAGATAGACGCAGCAGACGCATAGTCGCTCTTAATTTTTACATTTACATCGAGAGTCACCAATGGAATTTTGCAGACAGCAACTAAGTGAGTCCAAGCAGGTGATCGACAGAGGCTGGGGCATGTGTATTATCAGTGGGCTGGTGTATGTCACCGCCTGTGCGTATGCATATGTGTGCGCCTCTGCGCTCTGCCTCATTTGCTGCAAGTGGGGTCCAGCCTAAGAATTATGTGTGTGAGGATGCGAGTGTACCGTGTGAGCGTGTGCAAACAATGAAAAGAGTGTGTCACCCGCTCAGCACGGAGTGGATTTTCAGTGCTATGCGTATTCTCTAAGTGGAATGGATTCTTACGCCATGGATTAGAAAAGGTGCTATGGCTCTGCTATGTAGCCCTACCATTCCCAGGAGGCTTTGTTCTAATTATATTCTAATTATATTGCAGGTCGTTGTTTTGTTTTGTTTTTTGTTTTTTTGTGGTAGGCCTAAACATAAACGTTTTATGATGACTGAATAAGAAGACTGAAATAAATGAATTGGGAGAAATCAGAGATTAGTGTGCAGTAGCCTGAGCCATGACTGAGATATAAGGTTAAGGTAGTTTATTTATATAGCGCATTTTTAATGCACAGAGTGCAACACAAAGCGCTTATAAAGACACACACAAAAAAATAACGTAAAGACAATGAAAAAGAAAACAAAACATCAACATAACAAGTATAGCCTAGGCCTATAATTAAAATAGGCCTATCAGAGTTCGATTGGCATCTAGCAGAGTACGGGCAATTTTGATAACTCCTTTGCGTATATATAAGAGTGAACCGAAAGCACAGGAGTGTGAGAGGGGGAGTGGAGGACTATGAACGATAAACTCGACAACTTGTTGCATTCACACACACACATGCGCGCGGGCGGCACTGCCTTACTTGATGGGGAGCACCAACTTTTTTTTTAACCTGTCATTATATGGCAAGGACGTGTCTTGGAAAAATGGAGACTCCTGGTTCTCACATTCGCATAGGAGAGTTCATTTGGGTTTGTGAGCAGCCTATCCTGTTAAAGGTAGAGGACATCATGCATGCATCAATTAGGTCTAAGCGCTTTGATGCTGTTGTTTTGAAATGTAGGCAAGCGAAGATTTCGCACAACCCAGGAAATTGTTTGTGATATTGTCGGGTTGGATTAACAATATTATGAATGAAGTATGCTTATTTCGAAGGAATTACTGGCGTGGTTTAGACTTCACCAACTTCTTTCACTATAGCTGTCCGGTGTAGGGACAGGGCCTCTCCCCCTGACCTTTCCTTTCCACTGGCGCGCGAAACGAAGGGTGCCCACTACATTACTATTATAATGCATAGCCTAGAGTGATATCGGCGTGGCATGGGCACTCGCCAAAAAGGCTCGGCCCTACCGCTTTTCTCGAGAAACAAAAGAAAATAGCCTACATGAAAACATTAATCACAAATAGAGTAGACTAGAGCGAAATCGTATCATGTCGTCGATAGAAAGCCTACGGCCATGCAAGCCTATTAAATGTGTCAATAGGCAAATTTATTTTTAGGAGTTAAAACATTTCAGTAGGCTACTTCAGAACTTGACAAATCTCATGACAAATGACAAATCTCTCCGCCCGATTCTCGCTTGCGCGTCTCTCTCTCTCTCTCTCTCTCTCTCTCTCTCTCTCTCTCCGAAGGTACGCACAGTGCGTACAGCCGTACACCTGGAGGTGCCACTGAGGCCTATTACGCAGTCAGAGCAGCAGAGGTCTATTGAACTTCATTTAACAATAGACTTGTTTCACACCTGAACATTCCGAGGTTCCATGGTAGTAAACTGAACATTCTACCATTGAAATGCATTGGATTTAAGCCTCTTTCTGACTTGAAAAAATGGGTAATAACATTTAAAACATGTCTAAATTCACTTTCTATCAAATAATACAAATTTGAAGCACACAAATTTGGAGGTCCCGAATAGATAAAAGTGATTTTACATTTATGTGCATGAAGCTTCAATCTATTTGGGACCTCCAAATTTGTGTGCTTCAAATGTGTATTATTTGAAAGAAAGTGAATTTAGACATGTTTTAAATGTTATTACCCATTTTTTTCAAGTCAGAAAGAGGCATAAATCCAATGCATTTCAATGATAGAATGTTCAGTTTAATACCATGGAATGTCGGAATGTTCAGGTGTGAAACAAGTCTATACGTTTAGGCTACAAATTTTTGTCCAAACATCACCAAACTTGGCACTATGTAATTAACAAGATGCGTAAGCTACCAAATTTGAGGTCAGTTGGACGAAAGGTTGCAGAGTTAAGTGTGAAACACACAGACCGACGGACAGACAGAAGTTCCTAAAAAAAAAATAAAGATCAGCTGCGTTTTAAAGAATGTTTCACATTCAGGTTGCGTTGCGAACTAACCTATTTGTTTATCTGCGAAACCCATGACATGAAAAGAAATCAAATTTAAGATGACAGTGAAAAGTTTTCTCTTGTTGTTTTGGCAAGTAGCCAATAATATTCAGGATAAATGTTGGTCCGCTGCACATCGGACCTATGACCAGCTGAATACATTAGCCTATCCCTTATACTGCCAACACACTTCATTCGTGTGCCAGTGAAGTGCAGCATTTATGTCTTCATTCAATTTTATTCAGTTAAACTTACCATTTTGCTTCTGATAGACGATGAGCCTCCTCCCTTGATGTCCTTTTTGGCTGGCTTTCTGGACTTGTTTAGGCGCAGACGAGCTAGGTAGCCCAAGAGGCTGTAATCAAAGATTTTAGAAGCTACCTAATCTTTGTTATTGCCCTCTGACGTTTTCGGTTAAAAAGCAAACCGATAGCCTATTCTGTCGCTCTCTATGAGGGTATTCCCACAATTTAAGCACAGTCACGAGACGAATTCCTTCTATAAGGCTCTAAGATTACGAAAGTGAAAGTATCTGTCTGTCCTATGATGCACGTAGCCTATATTGACGTAATTTCGGCTAAAGACTTGCATTACGTAAACCATCATCCATTGTTTATTCAGTTAAGGTTTATTTGTCATAATGCATATTAATTAGTACAAGCTGTATTAGTTCAGCAATGAAATACAGTGTGCCACTCTCTCCGCACTGTGCAATAAATAAATAAATAAATAAATAAATAAATAAATAAAAGCCAGTGTGCCGTCGAAGCATTCGATTTGGTTCCATTTGGTTCGATTTCCCTTAAGCGTAGTTACTTGTTTACCAAGCGCAGTCACGTCACTTTACACAAGTATATGTCTTTTTGCAATTCTATTTATTTATTCTAAACGTAGAACAAAATCTAATGCCTTGTGTGAATTATTGGTTATCTGGTTAAACCAATGTCATCTAGGCTTATCAATTATTTTATTTGTCCAAAGGGAAGTAGGCCACACACACACACACACACACACACACACACACAAATGCCAACACTGGCAACCATGAAGACAAGCGACACACAAATATTTGCTGTACACAGGGGGTTTTCCTGTGTGAAACCACCTTTCACAGGAATCGGACGCAATCTGAAATGAAAAGGGGTGCCTCATTACCTTCTTTGTTAACACAAATCCAATCTGATTGAACCTTTATTTCATTCTCGGAAGTACCTCTTTTGTGATGTAGCCGAGATACAGTAAATTATTTAAATAGAATATGACTAACATAGTCTATTACATATAAAAAGTATCTTAAAATAAAGTATAGTATCAATATAAATATGCAAACTGTGCTGACATTGTTTTTAACACAGTAGTGGAATTATATAATAAAATTTAAATTAAAACAAAAGAAAGAAACAAATAAACAAAACAAGCAGAACAAACAAAAGAGGAATTCAAGAAAAGCAGGTACAGGGTGGGGTAGGGATAGTTGCCACTAAATTCTTGAATTGTTCATAGGGAATTAGGGTTTCAAGCTGAAGGATGCGTTGGAGTGAATTCCAGGACTTGGGGGCATCAAAACAGAAGGCCGACTTGCCTAGTTTTGTTCGTACATAAGGAACTTTAAGTTGGAGGTGACTGTGAGAACGAGTATGATGAGGACCTGAGGACCAATGTAACAGAGAGGAGATGTAAGATGGAAGTTTACCTACTAGAGCTTTATACAGTAGATGAACGGAAACCAGTGTCTGGAGCGCCTTTGAATGAGAGATGACCATAAAGAATGCAATGACGTGTATTTTAACTAGCACCCGTTACAAATCTGATGGCAGAGTGGTATACTGTGTCAAGGGTTTTAAGAGAGGACAGGGGGGCATTTTTATAAATAATATCACCGTAATCTAAAACAGGTATAGGGCAAGAGATAGGAATAGATGACTTATTTCTATACAGATGTCCAATCTTTTGCCTCAGTTGTTTTGCAAGGCACTTGATATGGTAAGAAAACTTAAGCTTGTTGTCCAACCAGATGCCTAAATACTTACAAACTGATACCAGTTCAATGTTGACACCAGGCATGGACTGGCCATAGGGCATACATGGCAATGCAGGTGGGCCGACAGTCATTTTTGGGCCGAGGCTGTCATTTACTCATAATTTTCATGAAGGATTGGACTAATCCAATTAAATCGTATTCATGCAATACATCCAACTTATGGTGTTTTTTAGATAGCCAGCAACAACATTATTATTATTGAATAAAATCATGGTGGGCCCCCATGGCTAAAATGCCAGGGTCATTTTTTAAGTCCCAGTCCGGCCCTGGTTGACACCAGTCAACGTATGAAGATGTGCGTTCCTAGAGCTAGGGTTCTTAGATCCAGAAAATAGCATGAATTTAGTTTCATTGGCATTCAGCACTAGCTTAAGTTTAAAGAGGGCATCTTGCAGGGCATTAAAAGCAAGTTGCAGATTATCAAGTACAAGTTTAAAGGTGCTATGTGGAATTCCTGTCAAAAAATCATATACCATACTCCACACTCAAGGGGGTGGTGTTCAGCATAAACCAGAGCTGTAGCCCGTAGTTTGATGCTCTTCACAAAGTAATTTTTTTCTACCCTATCCAAAAATTAAAAGCTTCCACCATAATTTACAAAGATGGGTAACATGCAACTATATCAAGAAGCTTGATTTCTGCAACAGCCCATGAAAATAATCACCTTTAGCGAAAAGCGCGGCTGTAACACAGACTAACGTTAACTAAGTTCAACATATTGACAGGGGACAATGCATCGGCAACACCGAAACGAAGGCTTCTCCTTTGTAAGAGCCTAACGTTAGTGCGTGATAAGAGTTATCGTTTGACTCGGGACATGCAGGTCAGCAGTAAGCACCCTGCCCGCTTCATACACACCATTCCAAGAACGATGAGCGATGCACATGTGTTTTCCTTTACTAACGAATTTGTGATCGAGATATTCCTTACCTACACCTCGATTAAATCAATTGAATGTCCACTATTATTTAGGTGTGCAAATTAATGTTACCAGAGTTGGTCGATATTTTAGATCATATTGATATTTGAGCCAACTAACGTTAACGTTAGCTAGTTGGCCGCCACTGCACCCACTGACAATACATTTGGCTCGGGCTACTAACAGCTTGATTGCTTTTGACAGGGTCTACTTTACGTTTACAGATCAATTTCGTTAACACAAGCCCCTGTGTTAGCAAACATCAGCTTGGCATACCGCTACATTTAACCAGGACGTATAGTTGTAACGTTACGGGCTCTGCTATCTATCTAACATAACTTTTGACATGGGCAGTGGTAGCCTAATGTTAGTCTTTTTACCTGTCCAGACGAAACATTGCAGTTCCACCATCAACCTTCCTTTAGCCTACTTGCTCCAGCTGCCATGAATGGTTTTCAAACTATGTCGATGGTTTAATTCCAGTTTAATCGGTTCTTATCTTCACTTTTCAATGAGTGTGTTCCTGGCTCCCATAACTTGTGGTGGTGGTGGGGTTGACGTTAGTTTCAGCTAATCCAGTACAGCTCAATCCTTGTACGCGCCTTCTACTTCCCATTCTGATGGAAACGTGGGACTTTGTATCTTCCCTAGAATTGACAGCTACTCCAGAAAATGTGTAATAGCCATAAACATGTACATTAACAGGGCATAAATGGACTAACAGATTTATTTCAACTACAAGCCAAGTGCTACTAAACCACAGGCGATTTCTTAGTCAACAATCGGAGGTTTGCTAGCTGTGACAGGCCTGTTAGTCACTAGCGATTACTAGTGGCAAAATTGGTATTACAATACAAATAAATAGGCATCAGGGCCGGGGCTAATTTTTAGCATGCTAATTTGGGTTGATATCTCAGCAGCTGAGTACATGGTCGTATTTTTTGTGTGATGACTGCATTTGTTTCTTCACATTCTCCTGTTGTATTTTGTTTATTTTTTCATATTTCAAACTTCAATTCTTACACAATACACCTTTAAGAGAGTCAGCAATACAGTAGATTATGGTATCATCTGCATAAAGATGGACATGACAGTTATTAACACACAAATGGAACCCTGTGGAACTCCCTTTGTTGAGGACAAAAAGTCAGATTTTAGAGTTCCTGATTTTACACATTCTGTTCTTGTCCCAAATTACTTCCTGGTTAACTGTTTTCATGCTGGGATTATAGGACAATTTACCATGACATCACATGCTCTTCCGGGTGGCAAAAGCCAAAAGTTGTCAACGAAACACTAGTCAAAAGCATACATCCTGTATGCTCTGGTTACAAAACCTGGAGCTTTCATATTCAGCAATAATTTCTATTGCATTTATCGTATTCTTTTACCGAACAAAAATGCAGAACTCATGAATTTGTGACCTAATTTACCGGCAGATCTCTTCCGAACCTGGCAAGCATGGTAGACCAGCGCCATAGTTTGGTACTACGGGCGGATAGCTACAGAGCGGTTACCTCACTCACGTCAGATGATGCGCTACGTAACTTTAAGGCACTTCCGCGCAACGATCTGATGTTGAAGCCATTTAGAGCGATTTCAAGCCCAATATTCTCTAACCGAACCAATCAGGACTGCTGGCTGCTGTAGAGGATGTGACGTAGCGAAGAAGCAACTGTTTTGAATCCAACCAATCCAACAAACGTAACCAGCGCCATCGGTTGGTTTCGATGTGATTGGCTGAAGTGTACGTCAATTAAATTGATGGACAAGCCGTTTGTCCAGTTAGATTCAAGGATTTCTGGCTCCTGAAATAACTCGTCTATTGTTCATCATCAGATGTTCACACGGCTTAGCACTGCATCTGAGTGAGGTAAACAGAGCGGTAGGCTCACACATTCTGTAGTCTGTGATCTACACTGGCGTGCAGTCTACTGTGCAGCTTGGTGTTTTGTGTCTTATTGTTTTATTTGTATTCAACGATCTGTGTGTTCTTTTGTGCAGCAACCCAACTGTTGCCCTTTGCATCTAGCCTAGTGAATGCACATAGCCAAACCTTTGTTGTCTATCCTTCTGCAGGCGATTCGTCAGGTCCACTACAGGCACAGGGCCCTCTCTGTTTCCCCCTTATATCTCTTCATTGTTCACTGCATGTTTAGTGAGCCTTTGAAGTGTGCACCATTAAGTAAGTGTTTGCACCCTCTTTGCAGTGTGTGTGGATATTATCTATACCGGTGTGGGAGCGCACGCGCACGCGCTGTGTGTGTATCTGTGAGTATTTTTCACGACAGGTGAAGGGTGTCTTCAGGTGTGCTGTATCCTCCAGTGGTTCCCAACTGACTACATCCCCTGCTGGTAGGTTGCAGTAGGCCAAGTAGGCCATTTGACAACATAATACACAATCATATCTATTTAATAAGGATCATATGATATGATATGATCTTTGTGCATTCTAAAACAATTTATTGTAATTAAAAATAAATATTTTTACTATTCCTCCAGCCACTTTCATAAATAAAAATATGCTTGAGAACTTGAGCATTGGGTCTCTGCTGGCTTCATTTCCCTTTTGAACTTGTGTGACAAAACTGGGTGTGCTTTAGAAGTAAAATCTGTGTTCCCCTTGGGGTGGCGTAGTCGGGTTCCCTTTTGGTAAATCGGGGCACATTGTGGTCCTGGTTACAGTTATTTAATAGAAACCATCCGAGTATGGTAAACCTCATAGCTAAGCTCAGACCACAGCCCTCCTTCCATATGAACTCTCATTTGTTAGACTAAGTATCTGGGGGTAAAAACTATCCCTGAAACATGATGTGTGTGTTGGAATGCTCTGCAAACGCCTCCCTGATAAGAATCCTGCTAGAATCCTGCATTATGCCTTTTGCCTTTTTGATACTGTGTTTATAGTTAAGGAGGGGCTCAAGTGGAGCACCAATAATTCTGGAAGCAGTTTTTACCACCCTTGCTAGAAGGTTTAGATCCTGTGAAGTAGCCCTGCCACACTGCAATGTTGCCTGTCAATATACTCTCAATAGTACAGCGATAAATATTCAGTAGAATGTTGAGGGACACGCAAAAAAAAAAATGTCTGCTGTGCCGTCTTTATGGTACAGGTGATGTGTAGAGACCATGAGAGTGTCTCTGAAATGTGGATACCTAAGCTGTTGACAATTTCAACTGAGGAGTTGTTAATATGAATGGGAGTGTGTGTAGGTTTGTTCCTTCTGAAATCTATGACCTCCTTAGTTTTCCCAACATTGAGGGACAGGTTGTTCCTGTGACACCACATGATTAGATTACTCACCTCATCCCTGTAGGCCAGGAGTGTCAAACTCATTTTAATTGAGGGCCACATGAGCAATGGGATTTTCCTCAGAGGGCTAACCTACGTTCTAGCGCGACCACAAACATGGGTTAAAATGTTTCTAACCAGCACCAACACAGTCCTAATGCGCCACTTCTTTAATTTTTTATTAATTTCCTGTTGGGTAATCACAGTTGGGTAAACACAGGGAGTTACCAGAATTGTGTTTCAGAAAGTGCATCTTTAGAACTGTTTTTAAACAAGCAGCATACACCTACAATTATTTCAAGCTTTTTAGGTAGCCACAAGAAATTATGTAAAGGGCCGCATCCGGCCCCGGGCCCCCATGTTTGACACTCCTGCTGTAGGCATTTCATTGCTGTCAATGAGTCCTAGTCTACCACTGAAAATTAGCGATTTTCACAATACAGTTAGTGGGATGTTTTGCAACACAGTCATAAGTGTACAGACAGTCTGTGTAACGCTGGCCTGGGCAAACTAAGGCCCGGGGGCCACATGCGGCCCGCTGAGCTATTTAATCCGGCCTGCAGAGCCTTCCCAAAGTAGAATATAATTTATCTTTCAGCCAAGGAGACTTAGATTATAGGCCTAAATTATCGAATTTGTTGTAGTCATGAAATACAAATCCCCCTCCTTACCCTGCATGTTAACATGTCCTCTGAAGAAAGTGAGGCTACTGGTTTGAGACTTGCCAATTTACCGGCATCAACCGGTTGACAGTTAACACCCGGCCCAGTAGCCAAAATCTAAACGCCAATGTGGCCCTGCGACCAAAATAATTGCCCACCCCTGGTGTAACGCATTGCAGTGCTTTGGTCCACTTTCAGAATTCACGCGAAAAATGGGTTCAAAACTTAGATTTTCCATTTTTCAAACAACACAGAAAATAGATAATTGATGCTGTTTGTTTGTTTATTTCCGATAATTGATGCTGTGTGTTTATTTGTTTGTCAGTGGCTTTTGAAAGAGTGGATAGTTGAATTTGATACCATCGTAAAAATTTGTCAATATTTTAATTTTCCATTTCTGAACCATGCGTGCCGGAGGATATCTTGGTGTTCAGGTAGCCTCAGCTGTCATAGGCATAGAAATGAGATGGATGGAGTCATCCAGACAGCTCAAGATGTACAGACATGACAGAACTACCGCCCACCTGTAGGCCAACCTACAGTAGCCTATGAAGTTGTTGCATGATTAAATATTTTCATGTTTTACCGTGGCATATTGGAACATCTCCACCGCCATTCGCACAATCAATCAGTGAAGAAACGTTGATGTTGAGTGTTGCTTATGACACCTATTTGGGCACAACATAAGAATAACATTTTGTTAACACCCGCCCTCTGCGCAAACACACCGGCCTAGGCCTGCAATGACTGCAATTGAGTCATTGTTTGCCATTGGTACTTCAGAAAACCCTAAACTTACTCCAATTAAAAAATTAAAACAAGCAAGAGTAATAATTTTTCTGAGAAGTTTGATGAATGGATTCTCTTTGTGTATGCTTTTACTTTCTGCCTTATATTGTGCTTTGCTTTTGTCCCTGTATGTCAGCATTGAGTTGCCTTGGTATGAAATGCACTATATAAATGAAACTGCCTTGCCTTGCTTTGCCTTATGCCAGCAGCCAGACCAATGGTACCCTGTCTCAGCTTAAAAGCTGAAGTTAAGCAGGTATGGGCTTGGTTAGTACCTGGATGGGAATTTCAAGGACGTGTCTGGAAAAACGGAGATACTCTTTTCTCACATTCGCATAGGAGAGTTTGTTTGGGTTTGAAGGTAGAGGTAGACATCATGCGTGCATTAATTAGGTCTGTTTAATTTGCACTCTACTTTTGCATTAGGCTACAATTTAATGCCCTTATTTCGAAGGAATTACTGGCCTGGTGAAATCGCACAATTTCATCAACAATAGATAGACTAACTAACCCATTCAAATAGATAACCCCTTCAAATGAATTTGCCTATTGACACATTTAACATAAAAAAATATAGGCCTATGGATTTATTCATTCACGTTTAGATTCTGTTGCATATTCTGTGACAGAAAAGTCGGAGACAATAACAGAGAAAGTAGTGGGTTTATTTTCCGTCAGTTTTCTCCTATCCATTGGCACAAGCTTGTAAGTAAAAAGACAGTTCGAACACAGTGGCCATCTACACGACCACTAAACTGTAGGCCTACTGACTATAGTAGCCTACACACTGCAAAGTTGTTTCCAAAGGTTAGCTCTAGATGTGTTTGAATAAAAGCTGCCGTTTTAATAATAAAAAAAAATCAGCAGCCGTCTGCGCCTCCGAGGCTACTGCATTCTCATTCTGAATTGAACCAGCAAGCAACTGCAGAAGCCAGTTGCACATCATAGGCTATTCTCTTAACAAAATGCTTAGCTAAAATACTATGTTCAATCAATGTCATGAAACTAAATCAAGATGTAATCTATTATGTAGTTACAGTCCTAAATGTCTTTTGATTCAGAGTCAGTGGTGGCGGTATAACCTAAAAGTGACAGGTCCATCGGTGGGTGTCCGGGCGGGCGCGGCACCATAGGGCCCGCCCATAACGCCAGGCCTGCATTGGTGGTGGTTAGTGATGTCCTCCTTTCCACTTCCAATAAACAGAGAAAAAAACCCTCTTGTTTCTGTTACAATATGCATGCAAAATCTGTGTTGCGCTCATTAGATTCGGTTTATCATTCCGCCTTGCGCTTCGTTACTAAGACTGAGAGTACTCTACACATCACTGTACATTATACACTTTGTCAGGTTGGCCTCCACTTTCAGTTCGTAGACAGCATCACTGGCTTGTATTTGTTTATAAGGCAGTGATAGGTCTGTTGCCCTCGTACCTATCTGTCTTCTCTTAAGTTGGAAACAATAGGTACAATTTGAGGTCAAATGATAATATTCTTATTACTGTACCTCCTGTTAGGTCAGAATTTGGCAAAATTGCCTTCCGTTGCAGTGCTCCGTCAGACTGGAATGCATTGCAGAAGCAGTTAAAGCTAAGGACTTTTATCTCACTTAACGAGTTTAAATTAAACATCTCAGAGATATTCAGCTATGAGTGTGTCATGTGTGATTGTATGTAGTTTTCTGTCCCTGTGTTCTGTTTTGTTTGTGACTTGTAGAGTCTTTTGTTTTGGTCTTGGGGTCATTCTATGTCTGTCTTTCTATATTTCTTTTCATGTCATTGTATCTTTGTTGTTTATTTGTTTGTTTGTTTTTGTCAAGGGTTGTGCTGTGCTTTGGGTTACAGTGAAACGCATGATCTGTCTGGAATTCTTTTATCTTTGTAGAATGTGGTGCTTGCTGCTTGTCTCTGTTTTGTGTACTTATGCATTGCTGTGGTGTTGTGTAAAGTGGTTTGATTTGTGTGGTGTCTTTGTTTACTTATAATATCTACTTTGTTGCTGCTTGTGTGTCTCTCATATCTGCATTCTTGTGTTGTGGAGTGTGTTGTGATTTGTGTGGTGTCTCTCACAATTTCTCCTTTATTTGTTGCTGCTTGTGTGTCTTATACCTGTACTGTTTTGGTATTGTTGTTTTATGTGAGTCTGGCATTGTCTGATTTTGGTCTAATTGTCTATAAGAGATGATAATCTCAATATGACTACCCTGGTTAAACAAAGGATAAATAAAAAGATAAATAAAATAAAAAATATATGGCAGACTTTTTTAACCTACAGTAGTTATATTTCGGTCATAGAATTCGGTCTAACCAACTCAGGGGTAGGTGATGACCATGCAACCAGTGGTTAAAATGGGATTCGGCAGGAGGGGGAACTTGGACGGTTGTGTATGTTTACAGCGGTGGAAAATGGTTCGGTCATGCTGTGTTTCTGGGCGGCCAATGTTTTGTTTCTGAATTGTAATTCCTCAAAGTTTACTTATCGCCTCCAGTTTATTTTTTTGTTAAGATATTAACTTTATTTGATTTGAGATGTGGTGAAACAAAACATAATTGTTACGTTGTATGCAAGAACATAGGCCTAATTGGGCACTTTGTGTCAAAAAGCTGCTTGAGCTGACTGAGTGGTTAGGCTGTGAGAAATGCATGCACACACGAACTACATATTTCAAAGCTGGAACCACATACAGTATGCATGGCTTGGCAGGGAAAACCAGTAGTTCAGTGGTTCAGTGGAAAACCAGTAGTTCAGTTTTTGAGAGATTTAGCTGGAGGTGATGCTGAAGAATTACACCCTACTATAAAAATTAGAAAAGTTCTCAGAGAGTGCGACCTCCGCCAAGACAATGTAGTCACAGATGGTGTTGTGGGTCACTGATCGCCACCGAAATTGAATTAGTTCTTCCTTGTCCCAATACACACATTGTCCGAAAATTTCATCCAAATCCGTGCTGTAGTTTTCGAGTTATATTGTAATGTACACACACACACACACACACACACACACACACACACACACACACACACACGCCGGTGAAAACATAACCTCTTTGGTGGAGGTATTAATTAGGCCTACATATGCCATGGCAGTAAGAAGGCCATGAAATGGTGCCGAAGTGCTGCATCTATTGGGAACTGTCAGAGATATGCTGCACTTTGGCGCCATTTTACATATATACAGTATATATATTTAACCCAGGTGGAATTAGTGAACTACAGCACACAGTGAACATACAGTGAGGTGAAGTACATACTATCCTGGATCATGTTGGAGTACTGAATGGTTAGATGGCACAGTCTGATGCCCTAACCACTAGACCACAGCTGTTTGATACATAACAAGGCAACAAGGCAACAACCACGACCATGGCTTCCTCATATATAAGACTAGGATATAATGCACATATATTCTTTTACTACATACTGTATGTTTTTTATATGTGAAGTGTATCTTTTGTCTGATTAAAAAAAAATACATTACATTACAAACTCCCTACATTACATTCCAGTGCCTATGCTAAGCTAAAGCTAAAATTTGGGTTGCCAGACCAAAATGCTTTTACCCTTTGTAACATCAGGGAAGAGGATGAATGACCAATGTGTGAATCACATAAAATATATAGAAACATACAGACTAGTGGTGGGCATAGATTATTTTTTTTAATCTAGATTAATCTCACTGTAAATTTAAAATTAATCTAGATTAAAATGGCTCATTTGAATTCTGCCGAAGACATTTATAATTTATGAAGGGTGGAAGTAAAAGTTAAATAAAAAGAAATAAACTTTGACATTTAATATCTCCATACATTAAATATAAATGTATTAATGGTTATTCAATTAAATCTAATTTGAAGTTTGATACAATTGCATTTTAAGTTAGAATGCTTTAAACTTAAAATTAAATTAAAAGAAATTGAATTCATTTTGAGATCAGACCTTACATTTACATTTCCCTGTTATTTTCATTTTGAATGAGACATTATATTTCAGCCTCATGCAGTTCCATGCGCCACCATTTATTTCAAGAGCATTTCATTTACTTTTAGAAAGACTTTAGTTTTAGGTTGCATGTTCACCTGTCAATCAGATGCCCCACCCATCAACAACAATCTGACTCGAAAATGCCTGCCGTCAATGCATACAGTGACGGGACAAGGCTGGCACATCCAATACCTAAAGTAGCACACGTAGCTTACGGGAGATAGCCTAAACTTAGTGAGCTCTTGACAGAGAGACCTTGCTACCAACTGGTTGTCATGTTTTTCAGGGAGTTTGTGAAATCCAACAAGTGTATGATCATCCTTGTAAAATGTTGAAATGTTTGCGTTAAATTGTGGTCGCTGGTCGGTTCACACCATCGCAAGCTACGTAACGCTTTCGACCAGGCAGGAGTTTGTTGCGGGGATCCCCGTGTGTTTCACCGTCATGGGGTCGTTAAAGTTTTCATCGTAGCAAACATAGCCTACTTGTCAAACCTGCAACAAACATCTATCTTGTGATCGTGCAACTAATAACTTAGACCCTGTTTATCTGGTTCTATCCCCTCAACAAAGTAGGCTACGGTTGTAGGACCATAGCCTACTGAACCTCTGTAATGGCACAGCCCGAGTTGTTCCAAGCAGCAGCAGCAGCCTACTGACTGTCTGTGGGCCTATATGAGGCCTACTAATCTAACGGTCCCAAGCAAACAGCCCTGTAGTCTTAAAACCCTGTCATATTTTGTGCAAAAAATTATCACTAATGAATCATTTAGAGCATAGGTTTTAGCATCGTAATCATTCTTTGGCGTCGTAGTGACACGAGAACACTCCGCAAAAGCATTACAACAGATACAGGCATGGGGTATATGATTGACAGGTGAACATGCAACCTAAAACTAAAGTCTTTCTAAAAGTAAATGAAATGCTCTTGAAATAAATGGTGGCGCATGGAACTGCACGAGGCTGAAATATAATGTCTCATTCAAAATGAAAATATCAGGGAAATGTAAATGTAATGTCTGATCTCAAAAAATTCAATTTCTTATTCAATTAATTTTAAGTTTAAAGTATTTTAACTTTAAATGCAATCATATCAAACTTCAAATTAGATTATATTTAATAACAATTGATAGATTTAAATTTGCCACTTGGTGATATGACATGTTTAATTTTATTTCTTACTTTTCTTTTTATTTAATTTTTGTTACTTCCACCCTTCATAATAATTTGCGTGTGCTACTTAAATGATGACTAAAAGTAAGTCTTTGAGTAAGTCTCTCAAGCCAGGTGGCACATTAGAAATATTTGGATAGTTTTGTGTGCACAATACATTATTACAGTAAATAGACCCCTTTTTCATTTCCCCTACCCTATAACCTACACCCTCTCCTACGCATTACAATAATGCAAATTATGGTGCCTAAAATGAAAATCATAACATTTAAAGATAAAAGAAAATAATTTATCCAGGAGAAAGATGACGATGGACTTGGTGTGGGATGTGTTTGGATGGATTCTGTCAAAAGAAAAATACAAAACTGGTTTAGTTAAGGTTTAGTTAAGGCCAGGTTAAGATGCTAGATAAAAGAAGACAATTTCTAAAACACCTGATCTTGATTGGTTAAGCTACTGGTATTGATGGCTTAGCTGGTTGGGCCAACTTAAAGGGCAACTTCAGTCATTTTCAACAAGAGCTCTATTGCTCAAGCTACTTGAGATTAGCCAATACTGAAGACGCAAGACATTTTGGTGCAACCATATAGGTTTCCTTGAACAGAGATTAATCACTTACAACTAGCACAATATCACTGACCAATATGTCTTTGTCTTCAGTATTGGTTAATCTCAAGTAGCTTGAGAAATAGAACTCTTGTTGAAAATGACTGAAGTTGCCCTTTAACGTGCTGAGTTGCTGTTCTGTCAAGCTGATCTTGCCAGTGTGAATAGTCAAGCTAGGCATACCCTACTGGTTAAAGCTGCATGACAATCCAAACCATCTACGCTACGCTAGCGGCGGTCATAATAAGGCTAATTGATTTGAAGGAAAAAAACACCACAGTATCCCAGTGCCCACCTTGTGTGGTAGACCACTTGTATGTTGCACCATATGAATGTTAGGCCTAAATACTGGAATTAGAGTTATGGCACCTATTTTCCCCACTTTAAGCACTGGTTAAACATTAATGCATAACACTTTTTAATCACTCATGTAAACCCTTATTATTAAATTATTATTATTGTGGTAATCGAGGCATTAATGAGTGTATATTCATGTACCCTTATTGTAAAGTGTAACTAAATATGCTGACTGGAAGTGGCTTGTTTGTTGGCAACACAGGCAAGAGGTACTATTGTTAGTTGGCCAAACCTATTAAACCAATCACATCTCTTAGGAAAACACACCTCAGTTAAATAAATAAAACATAGCTGTCAGCATAATTTTGCAGAATTATCTCCAGAGTCATTCTATTTGATCGTACCTTCTGTGTGAGTTGTTGGGGATATCTTTAGTATGGTTCCATTCCCTGAAAGTTGTGTCAGTGTTCCATGAACAAAACATATTGCAACACATACCAGCTTATCTGTGTGGTGTGTATCCAGATTTGTTAATTTTAGTTGGGAAGATATCTTTGTACTCTTTATTTCAGCATGTGCATACATTGGCACATCTGATAAATGTCTTCGATGGTTCACATGTCCTGAGCCAGAAATGACCCATTTCATTTTATGTCCCTTGACATCACTTTGATCCGTGCTAAGATTGCAGTGAATGACAGCCGTGTCTCCAACTGTGTAGTATGGCTTATCTTCACTCTGGGTCACCCCCACTTTGGCTGACCCTGTGAGAGTGAACCATCAGTGACAATTATTTTAGAGTGATAGATAAAGTGGTGCTCCGGAGTGATTTCAAGCATAGCCCTGTTGAGCGAGCCGTCAGTGAGTGGAACAAAATTAATTGAAACAGCATAGACTGAACGTGAACACAGAGGCGAACAAGCACTTTACACTGAATGAATGGAAACTCATTATTCAAAACTGAAAGTAAGATCTGAGGTGACTCAATGTACGTAAAGTGCTTCGTGTTTACGTTTGGTCTATGCTGTTCGAAATTCTTTCATTCTATGCAAAATCTGTTGCTATTAGAAGGCTCGTGCAACAGAGCTATGCTTAAACTTACTCCGGAGCTATCGTCTAAGTCACAGTTTAGCTTATCAGGTTACACATTATAAATGAATAAGTTACCTACAAATAATTTAACACAAAGATTTTTCTCAGTCACTAGCTGCAAAGAATTACTTTATGTGAAACAGATTTTGATTATCATATATGTGTTAATATGGATTTTATTACAATTGGTTAGGTTGTTGTTGAATTAACTATCAAATTGAACATTGAACTTTGTCTTTATTTTCTTACTAGTGTAGCCGGTATAGTGATGGTAACCAGGAAATGCCACTGGGTGGCCAGCAGCCCGGGGGTTAATTAGCCTTATTAACTACACAGGTGAAGTCCCCCTTTAAATACGGGTGCTGTGAGCCAGTTTACAATGGTTTCGTTCAGTTGAAGCGTTCTAGAGTAGCTGCACTACTAACAGTGTGAACGAGGAGTTATTGCATCGGGGGCTGTGATAGGCAACATAGCAGGCCTGCCGAAGTTTGGAGTGATTTTGCCACTTGTTACACGGAAGTTTTGTCTCCAGCGGAGAACGCTTGGAGTTCTTACAGCGATTTGCTTTCCCACATCGGTGATGCGTGAGTTCACAACCTACTTGTTGCTACTATTGATTCTCTTTGGTGATGCTTAGCTTGACTGCTCTATTCTGCTGTTTATGTAGACATCGTACAGATTCATACTGGTTAAATTGATGCCCTGCTGACGCTGGAGAGTGCCAACAGCAACTTGCTTTTCCTACTCCGTGAATATGTGAGTTCACTATCTAGTTATCGCTACTGATGATTGTCTTTGGTGACGCTTAGCTTGACTTCCCTATTCTGCTGTTTATGTAGATATCGTACAGATTCATACTGGTTAAATTGCTGCTCCACTGGCGCAGGAGAGTGTCAACAGCGGCTTGCTTTCCCACTCCTCTGTTATGTGAGTTCACAATCTAACGTTATCTATCGCTATCATTTATTCTCGTTGGTGACTCATAGCGTGACGGTTCTATTCTGCTGTTTATGTAGACATCGTACAGATTCATACTGGTTAAATTGCTGCTCTGCCTGTGCGTGAGTGTTGACAGCCACAAGTCTCAGGACACGACTTTAACGTAAGTTTATTTGACTCTTTCAAAACTATAATTTTTAGCGAGGATCTGATTCCTATATTTTGTAGTTGTTAGTGCAAAGGGCAGACCATAGTACTATGTGCCTACAGACTATGGATAATTATAGTAATGCCTTTTACTTCAATGCAATGCAGGCGTAGCCATATAGGGTTTTCTCTTAAAGCTCTCATTGCTCCGTCCAGCAAAACTATTTATGTTTTTC
>JAODXP020006401.1:15000-22500 GCA_027497455.2 Sardinella longiceps
TCTCTCAAATCTCTCTCCCTCTCCCTCTCTCTCTCTCTCTGTCCATCCCTCCATCTCTCTGTCTCTGCAGGATTGATTCTTGCTGACTGGCTCATGAGCCCCACTGGAGAGCCCATCAACTCTCTGAGACCCCTGCGCGTGTGTGTGTGTGTGTGTGTGTGTGTGTGTGTGTGTGTGTGTGTGTGTGTGTGTGTGTGTGTGTGTGTAGCCCCACTGGAGAGCCCATCAACTCTCTGAGACCCCTGATCCCCCAGCAGCCATGACAATAAACCAGACCCATAACAACCACACACACACACATACACATACACACACACACACACACACACACACACACACACACACACACACACACACACACACATACATACAAAGACACACAGCATCACACACTCATATTCTCTGTCTCACACAAGCACACACACACAGACACACACACAGATACTTGCCCACACACACACACACACGCACGCACACACACACATTTTAATACTTTTATTTGGATCTCACCAGAAAGGCAGCTTTACAAATCCAAATAGCGCTGGAAGCAAATTTCATAGCAGTCAGTAAGGACTGATCAGAATCATAGAGTCATATGCAATACATACAATACATAAAATACATACACTGTGTCAGAATGTTTTTTTTTTTGTTGTTGTTGTTTTTTTTAGGGGTAGACATGGCACCTCCTTCGTCATATTGCTAAGCTACCAATTATTGCTGAAATTGAGCAGTATTTAGCAAGATTCTTTGATTTGTCACACACACACACACACACACACACACACACACACACACACACACACACACACACACATACAAACATACACACAAGCACACACACACACACACACACACACACACACAATCACAGAAAATCCACTCCCTCACACAGTCCTCACACTCACACACGTGCACTCACACACATACACCCTCATACCTTTTCGCTGTTTCTCTCTCATGCACACATATCTACTCTCTCTCTATTTCTTTCTCTCTCTCTCATACACACACACACACCCATACAAATACCCTCTCTCTGTGTGTCTCTACCGTACACACACACACACACCCATATACCCCTTTTGTTTCTCTCTCTTATACACACATTCTCTTTTTTTGCCTCTCTCTATCCCTCACACACACACACACACACACACCTCCGTATAAAACTAATGCATAATTAATGCGTCTAAAAGCACAAAAACAAATGAGATGTGAACAAGGTGCAGATAGAGCTGGGGAGTGGGGGAATTGAAGACTACATCTCATCTGTACTCCGTGTGTGTGTGTGTGTGTGTGTGTGTGTGTGTGTGTGTGTGTGTGTGTGTGTGTGTGTGTGTGTGTGTGTGTGTGCTTACCACAGCCAGAGAGACAGAGAGAGAGAGAGAGAGAGAGAGAGAGGGGGAGTAGGAGAAAGAGAGAGAGGTAGACAGGAGAGAGTAGGAGAAATAGAGAGACAGAGAGAAAGATAGACATGAGGGAGTAGGAGAGAAATAAAAGGGGACGAGAGAATGAAAGAGAGAAAGAAGAAGAAGAAGAAGAGAGAGAGAGAGAGAGAGAGAGAGAGAGAGAGAGAGAGAGAAAGATAGACATGAGGGAGTAGGAGAGAAATAAAGGGGGACGAGAGAAGAATGAAAGAGAGAGAGAGAGAGGGAGTGAAAGAGGGATTGGGTTGAGTGAAAGAGAGGCAGACAGAGGGGGCGGCAGAGCCAGAAACAAAGAGCACATTTTAGCAGACACTTGTGCCTCCTTTCCTCCTCTTTGTTTGGCCCGGCTCTGTTGTTTGCCACCATTCCCTCACATTAAGTAAGGACTACATTTCCCATAAATCACTGCTCTCAATTTCCAGCAGAGCATCATAAAAGCAGGAGAGTTATAGGAGAGCCACGGAATTACAAGAGCTGGGAGAGAGGAGAACGGAAATAAGAGAGGCATAAATAGTTGTGTGTGTGTTTGTGTGTGTGTGTGTGTGTGTGTGTGTGTGTGTGTGTGAGAGAGAGAGAGAGAGAGAGGGAGAGAGTGTGTGTGTTTGTGTGCGCATGTGTGTGTGTGTGTGTGTGTGTGTATGTGTGTGAGTGTGTGTGTGTGTTTTCCGTGTGTGTGTGTGTGTGTGTGTGTGTGTGTGTGTGTGTGTGTGTGTGTGGTAACACAAGAAAGCGAGAAATAGCCTCAAGGTTGAGAAACATGACTAAAATAGTGAGTGAAAGAATGTAAGGACAGAAAAAGAAAGACAGAGTCAAAGAGGTAGAGCGAGAAAGAGGGAGAGAGAGAGCGACAGAGAGAGTGAGGGAAAGATAGAAAGAGAGAGAGCGACAGAGAGAGCGAGGGAAAGAGAGAAAAGAGAGCGAGAGAGAGTGAGGGAGAGAAGATTTATGACTTGAAACACACATATTCAAAAGCGTACCTATAGAGAGAGAGAAGCAATTTATTAATTCATGCACATCTGCACACATTTATCACATTATGATTAATTGCCCATGGTGTTCACACACACACACACACACACACACACACACACACACACACACACACACACACACACACAGCCTTACAGACACACACACGCACAGCCTTACACACAGACACACACACACACACATACTCTCAAAGCCTTTTACACACATTCTCTCCCTCACTTTTTCTTTCTCACATACACACACACACACACACACACACACACACACACACACACACACACACACACACTTCTCCTATTCCTGCCCTTCTTTTGTCTGTCTCACCATATGCAGCATGCAAAAGTAATGATGATAAAATCCACTCAATCTGAGCGACATGCATCTCAGCTCCGTAATGGAGCTACATATAGGAACATCATATAGTCCCCCCCACCCCCCATCATATACCATCCATAGCATAACCCCCCAACCCCCTCATCATATACGATCCATAGAATATATTCCCCTCTCTTCCCAAACACCATTGCAATAGGAATATCATAGAGGATCCATAGCATAACCCCCCCCATCATATAGGATCAATAATGTATACTCCTCTCCTACCAAACACAGGCCCTATAGCCGTGTAATAAGCGGGATAACGTTCAGTGAGATGGTCATTATCGTGGAATATCTTCCAACAGAGTAATGCAACGCATCCCGACGCGGTAGCCGACATAAATGGAATTTATTCCACGATAATGACCGCCTCGCCAAATGTTATCCCTTACATAATCCATAGCATAATGCAACGCATCCCGACGCGGTAGCCGACATAAATGGAATTTATTCCACGATAATGACCGCCTCGCCAAATGTTATCCCTTACATAATCCATAGCATAACGGCCCCCCCCCCCACACACACACACCATATCAATGTGTAACTACGTTATGTCAAAACAATGTTATAGAGGTGGCATGACAAGGGACTAATGATTAACAATATTTGACAACTCTCAGGACTGAGACAGAGGGAGGGAGACAGAGAGGGAGAGAGAGATAGAGAGATAGAGAGAGAGGAAGAGATAGAAAGATGAAGAGAAAAAGATATACGGACAGATAGATAGACAGATAGATAGACAGACAGACAGACAGACAGAGAGAATTAAATGTTTATTCTGTCAAAGCATCATGATAGAATAAAGTCCTGTGTGTGTGTGGTTGTGTGTGTGTGTGTGTGTGTGGTTGTGTGTGTGTGTGTGGTTGTGTGTGTGTGTGTGTGTGTGTGTGTGTGTGTGTGGTGTGTGTGTGTGTGTGTGTGTGTGTGTGTGTGTGTGTGTGTGTGTGTGTGTGCTGTGTGTGTGTGTGTGTGTGTGTGTGTGTGTGTGTGTGTGTGTGTGTGTGTGTGTGTGTGTGTGTCTGTGTGTGTGTGTGTGTGTTGCCTATCAAGTCATGCCTGGTTGATAGACTATAAAAAAGGAGCTGAAATAATTTGCTGTACAGAGTCTGTGAATCTGTGAGCTGTTTCTCTTCATTGGGTTGTTGTGTCTGTGTTGTTTTTCTGTTTCTGTTCCTAGCTGTGTGTGTGTGTGTGTGTGTGTGTGTGTGTTTTTCTGTTTCTGTTAGCTGTGTGTGTGTGTGTGTTGTGTGTGTGTGTGTGTGTGTGTGTGTGTGTGTGTGTGTGTGTGTGTGTGTGTGTGTGTGTTTGTGTGTGTGTGTGTGTCTGTGTGTGCGTGTGCATTCCTGCAGTCAGGCACTTACAGCCACACACACACACACACACACACACACACACACACACACACACACACACACAAGCAGCAGCACACACACACACACACACACACACACACACACAGCAGCAGCACACACACACACACACAAGCACGCACGACTGAGTGGGAGATCGATATAGGTGAAGTCATGCCTTGTCTCTGTGAGCTGTGAGTGGCAGCAGGGTTGGTAGCCCTATTACTGGGATCTTGTTGACCACACACACACACACACACACACACACACACACACACACACACACACACACACACACACAGACACACTCTCTCTCTCTCTCTCACACACACACATACACACAGACTCTCTCTCTCTCTCTCTCTCTCTCTCTCTCTCTCTCTCTCTCTCTCTCACACACACACACACACACACACACACACACACACACACACATACACACAGTTTTTTCCAGTGTGGGGGCCATCTTGTTATTTTTTAAAGGGCACACTCTCGTAAATATATTATATAGCCTTACACCTCTCTCCCATATCCTGTAATCTGTTCTTTTCTTCTCTTCCTCTCACCGCCTCTCTTCATCCTTCGCTTATTCCTCATCATCCTCTATTGTGTTTCTTCCCTCTTATGTCTGTGTGTGTTACTGTAAATGTATGGTTTGCTTGTTTGTGTGTGTGTGTGCGTGTGTGTGTGTGTGAGTGTGTGTATTTGTGTATGTATTTATGTCTGTGTGTGTGTGTGTGTGTGTGTGTGTGTGTGTGTGTGTGTGTGTGTGTGTCTGCGTGCTGCATTAATAATGAGTGTTGTACAGACCCAGAAGGTGAAGATTAAAGCTCATGTCTTAGAACTGCCAGACTCAGAGAAACCCTGTGACTGAGACTTAGCCCCAGGGCACAGGGAACAAGAGAAAACAGAGAGAGAGAGAGAGAGAGAGAGAGAGAGAGAGAGAGAGAGAGAGAGAGAGAGAGAGAGAGAAAGATATACATAGAGAACAGGAAGGGGAAAGGAAATGGGCAGAAAAATAGAGAGAAACAAAGAGAGAGAGGGAAAGTGGAGAGATGGAGAAAGATAGAGAGACGGGAAGAAAAAGTAAAGGAGGGGTACACTGAGGTAGGCATAGAGAGAGAGAGAGAGAGAGAGAGAGAGAGAGAGAGAGAGAGAGAACCTGCGTGCATGTTGTTTTCTCCTTCATCAGTTAGGTTGTTGGCTGTGATTTGCGGGCAGCAGATGCCAGTCTCCCCTCTGGGTCATTAGCAGCCCTGTGATCAAGGCAGACAGGAGACCCTCTTAACCATCTCTTCACACTTCACAGCATTAGCTTACACACACACGCGCTCTCACACTCACACTTACACACTCACACACTCACGCTTACACACTCACCCTCTTAACCATCACTTCACACATCACAGCATTAGCTCACACACACACACTCACACACTCACGCTTACACACTCACACTAACACACGCTCACACTCACACACTCACATTCACACACTCACACACTCTCACTCACACTCTCACCCTCTTATGCATCACTTCACACATGACAGCATTAGCTCTCTCTCACACACACACACACACACTCACACACTCACGCTTATACACTCACACTGACACACGTTCACACTCACACACTCACATTCACACACTCACACTCACACTCTCACCCTCTTAAGCATCACTTCACACATGACAGCATTAGCTCACACACTCACACTCACACTCACAGACTCACACACTCACACTCACAACTAGCCTACTCATACAACACCTACTTTCTTAAGCATCACTTCACTTTGGGCTTCTTATTACTGCCTGCTCACACATGACAACATTAGCTCACACACAATCACACTCACACTCACACACTGAGGTTGAGGTGATACAACTAGGTCTAATAAGCATCCAGAAATCTAATAAAAAAGTGTAAATACTTTGGAAGATGCTTTTTGGTTTGGACAAATTGTAGAAAGACCCTATTTGTGAGGATAGGCACTCATCCACACACACACACACACACACACACACACACACACACACACATCCATAGCCTCTGTCTCCATCATGGTGTGTGTGCAGGAGATAAAAGGTGAGTTATTGACGGAACGCTAAGAAATCCATCTAGTCATCTCTTCACACACACTCACATTCCAGCTTTACTTATTCATAGCACATATTCTCTCTCTCTCTCTCTCTTTCTCTCTCTCTCTCTCTCTCTCTCTCTCTCTCTCTCTCTCTCTCTCTCTCTCTCTGTCTCTCTCTCTCTCTCTCTCTCCCTCTCTCCCTTGTGTATGAGTGTTTGGAGTGTTAGTGTTGTGTGTGTGTTGCCCTTGTAGTGTTTATGTTTGTACTCTCCTTGGCAAGTGTACATTTTAGCCCAGGGGTTGTTATTGGGTTTCCTCCAGCATAAACACACACCAGACCTGATTTCCATTTGAAATAGAGAAGACAGTAAAGACAGATAAGGTAAATAGAGAGAGACAGGGAGAAGATGCGAGAGAGACAGGGAGAAGAAGAAGAAGAAGAAGAAGAAGAAGAAGAAGAAGAAGAGAGAGAGAGAGAGAGAGAGAGAGATTTGAAGTGCTGGGGCATAAGAATACATGACAGCGACGAGGGCAAAAAAAGAAAAGAAAAAAAAAAGCATCATGGGAGATACTCAAAGACCCATAATAACCTGGGACTATGGGATCTATAACGGTCTGTGACTATGAGACCCATAACGGTCTGTGACTATGGGACCCATAATAACCTGGGACTATGGGATCCATAACGGTCTGTGACTATGAGATCCATAGCGGTCTGTGTCTAGGGTTGGGTACCGAAATGCGGTACAACTATGGCACCGGCGCCAGCACAGACGGTAGTAACCACACCGAATGACGACGTGGATTTCGGGGCTCCATTTCGGTGCCAATTATATCCCTATAGCGGTTTTAATGCACTCTGCCGTTCAGTCATTAATATGCATAAGAAGCGTCACTACATGTTATCCTATATCTCTGCAAAACTCCCTCTGATTACAACAGATTCTGCACTTTTCATAGTTAACATAAAGCACCTTGAATATTAAAATCAGAAGTGTTCATGTGCAACAGCATTCTCCATGCCAAGATGCCTTCATGCATTTTCTCTGCACTAGCGAAATAGGCTACACTTTGCAAAGGATAGTTTGAAGCTACCTTTTTACCTTAATATGTTCCATGCTGTTAGAGTTGAAATCTAAGCTTTCTTTCATTTAGATAATTTAATTTTAGATCACAAACTAATAAACACATAGCCTACTTTTGCACAGCAATAGGCTATTCCAGAACTGCCAGACACATTTTATAGAAGCGCTTCTTGTAAGCTA
>JAODXP020006401.1:27500-32500 GCA_027497455.2 Sardinella longiceps
CACACACAAACACGCATGCGCTCGCACACACACACACACACACACACACACACACACACGCACACACACAAGAATGCAGTGTATGGACACAGATTCACACAACTAACGCACACCTTATGCATATTAGGCACTAGCGCAATGCTTAATGGAGAGGGGCTCTCATTATGCATGCAATAGCCAGCACACACACACACACACACACACACACACACACACACACACAGATACACACAAAGTTACACTCTCTCTCTCTCACACACACACACACACTCACACACAAAGACACACACATACACACAGACTCACACACACACACACACACACACACACACACACACACACACACACACGCACACACACAATGCCCGGTGGAAAGCAGCAGTCATTATGCATGTAGAGAGAAAAAACTCAGCAGATCATTTGCTTACACATTCCATTAGCGTTCAGTAATCTTGTCTAAATCTGCTATCATCAGCACACACACACACACACACACACACACACACACACACACACACACACACACACAGACATATGCACACACACACGCGCACACACGCACACACACAGACAAAGACTCTTTAAATTCAAAGCAGTCCATTTATGGACATAGATTTTCATGCATTCAGGATGAAAATAGCAAATGAATCATTTCATCGTGGGCTGTCATTGTGTGTTATGATTGTGCTTCAAACATTCAAACATCGGTGCATCAGTTCCCAAATAAGTCTTTCCCAGAGATATATGGATGGAGAGGGAGGATCATAAGCTTTGAAAGGCAGTCAAGAGTCCAGTGTATATCAGTATTTCACCACACATATCAGACAGATGTGTGTGTGTGTGTGTGTGTGTGTGTGTGTGTGTGTGTGTGTACTGCATATTCTAGCATTTGGCATTTCTAGCTTTGCATTAATTCTCTGCCTACCAGAGAGCAATGGCACCATAGCTAAAGCAATTCAACATTTGCCTTTTCCTCTACGGTGGCCCATTGGGGCCAATATAGGCATCTAACGCGTTGAACTCCACGTGTCCTTGAGAACACTGAGTACATTGAACTCCTCATGTCCTTGGGAGCGTTCACACAGAAGATGGACTGCGGTAGAAAGAAAGAAATTTTCCAGCTTGCCACAGATGTTTAATAAACAATGTTTAACAGCTGCCACTGATATGCATTAGCCTGCCCCCCTGATACCGTATAACATCCATACGCTGCGATTTATACTATTGGGATCCATACATTCCCTGAGTGTGTGTGTGTGTGTGTGTGTGTGTGTGTGTGTGTGTGTGTGGTTGACATTGTTCGCGCCACACTCATATTGTCAGAACTGCTCATGCCCACCACAGGACCAACTTTTCTCGGCAGCCTGTCTAGTCGACACTTCACTGTATTTAGTGAATGTAGCTGCAGTAGCTATAGTATAGTGAAGATTCAAATGTGAAAGACAGTAAGTGTGAGGCAACATACTTACACATAAAGGCTGTCAGTGCTGTCTGAGGGGCTCTCGCAACTTGGAGTGTTTCAGCACCACGGTCAGCTCCCCAGCCCCACCACTGGAGGTGTTTCAGCACCACAGTCAGCTCCTAAGTCTCACCGCTGGAGGTGTTTCAGCACCACGGTCAGCTCCTAAGCCTCACCACTGGAGGGGTTTCAGCACCACGGTCAGCTCCTAAGCCTCATCACTGGAGGGTTTCAGCACCACGGTCAGCTCCTAAGTCTCACCGCTGGAGGTGTTTCAGCACCACGGTCAGCTCCTAAGCCCCACACTGGAGGTGTTTCAGCACCACGGTCAGCTCCTAAGCAATACCACTGGAGGTGTTTCAGCACCAAGGTCAGCTCCTAAGCAATACCACTGGAGGTGTTTCAGCACCACGGTCAGCTTCTAAGCAATACCACTGGTGGTGTTTCAGCACCAAGGTCAGCTCACACACAAGACACAGGTCTTAGCAAACCACAGAAGTGATGAGATGAATGGTGGAGAAGAAGGAATGAATGGACTTGGATTTGAACATTGGAATGGACGTGAACATTGTTTCATTTCGTGCAATCGTTTCCTTTCTAGAGGGCGCTATGCGCAATGCAATGTTTTTAAACATTTTCTTACAGTTAGTATAAACGTACAAGTATATAAAAAATGTTTTGTTATCTTCACTCGAGGTTGGTGGTGACCGGGCACAATACTGTGGCTTCCATTTCTCATACTGTTCACTGAATTTGGCCCACACAGATTAGAGTGGAAGAAAACTAAACTGCATATGCTCTTCCTGACTCTCTGGTGGAACAAAATGAAACTAGTGGAGCCAGTAGGCGATGTTTGCATGGCTATGAATGGACTGAAGAATGGATGCATAGTTTAGAGAAGAAGGGATGAATAGACTGGAGAAGAAAGGGTGAACGGTCGAGAGGAAGGGATTTATGGTTCAGTTTATTTTGTTTGGTAATAAATATGTATTTTGTTTGGTAATAAATAATTATTTTGTTTGTAATTCCGGCCAGTTTCCCATTTCGGTATCTGCATCCCCAACTAGTGTCTCTCTCTAGTTAAGAACTGAACCCACTTGACCATTTATCAACACATAAAAACTCCTTTATGCCCACTGATATATTAGAAATTTCTTCTCTCATTACTAAAGCGAAGGCGTCAACATGCCTACTTGATCCTATTCCTACTCACCTCCTCAAGGCAGCCTTTACACCGCTAGCTGAGACATTACTTGAAATTATCAATAGCTCACTCCTAGCGGGACATGTACCAACTACTTTCAAGACATCAGTCATTAAACCATTGATTAAAAAAAACAAACCTTGACCCTGATGTTCTGGCTAATTACAGACCTATATCCAACCTTCCTTTTATATCCAAAATTCTAGAAAAAATTGTGTTCAAACAAATTTGTCGCTTCCTAGACAAAAACAAAATCCAGGAAGTCTTCCAATCAGGATTTAGAGCTAATCACAGCACTGAAACAGCCTTAGTTAAAGTCTTCAACGACCTCCTTCTTTCCATGGACAATGGTAATGTATCCATATTAATCTTACTTGATCTTAGTGCAGCTTTTGACACCATTGACCACGATATCCTACTACACAGACTCGAACATACGATAGGCATTAGAAATTCAGCACTAGCTTGGTTCAAATCCTACCTCACTGATCGATACCAATTTGTACATGCTCACAACGTCTCATCTTATCATGCTAAAGTTAAATATGGCGTTCCGCAAGGCTCAGTACTGGGCCCCCTACTATTCTCTCTATATATGCTACCTCTGGGTGAAATCATTAGGAAACATGGCATTGCATTTCACTCATACGCAGATGATACACAGCTTTATCTCTCTATGAAGCCTAGCGTACTGTACTCCGACAACCAAACTTAATGCCTGTCTTGAAGACATTAAAGTTTGGATGTCAAACAATTTCTTATGCTTGAACTCAGATAAAACTGAAGTTATGATGATTGCCTCTAAACAACTGAAGGACACCTCGCTTCACCATCATAGCTCACTTAGCAGTCCTACACTCTCATTTAGCTCACAAGTGAAAAATCTGGGGGTACTTATTGATCAAGATCTCTCCCTGAATAGCCATGTAAAGCACATTTCTAAAACATCATTTTTTCACCTTAGAAACATTGCTAAGGTCAGGAAGTTCCTGTCCTTTGAGGATGCTGAAAAACTTATACATGCATTTGTTACCTCCAGACTCGACTACTGCAATGCTCTGTTCTCAGGGTGCAGTAACACCTGCATTAAAAGTCTACAGCTAATCCAAAATGCAGCAGCTAGAACACTCACTAGAACTAAGAAATATGAACATATTTCTCCCATTCTAGCATCTCTACACTGGCTTCCTGTCAAAAAGTCGAATTGACTTCAAAATCCTTCTCATGACGTATAAGGCACTTAATGGCTTAGCTCCTGCATATATTACAGATTTACTTGTTCCATACCATCCAGCAAGACCTCTGAGATCTCAAAATGCTGGCCTCCTTGAAAAAGTGACCATATCTAAAACTACAATTGGGGGAAGAGCTTTTGCCTATCGAGCACCTCTTCTATGGAATTCTATTCCTCCCTACATTCGCGAAGCGTACACTCTCAATACCTTTAAGTCTAGACTTAAAACCTTCCTTTTGACATTTCCTATAATTAGGAGTGGGCCATGGCATATCACCACTCCTCTTGGGCTTTCTTGGGAGGGCTACCTCTGCTGTTTTTCCAAGGCGGCCACTGACCACCCCCTTCTGGGTTGGTGAGATGCCATGTACCATACCTTAGTTATGCTGCGATAGCCTAGTGCTGCCACCTTCTGCACACTTGCCATCCTGTACAACCCTCTTTCTCTCTCTCTCTCTCTCCCTCTCTCTCACTCTAGCTAGATTATATGACACATATCATGAAGTGATATCCTCCTAGATTGGCCTAATCCTCTTGCTTCTGTTTCTCTATGTTTCTCTTGCCTCCTCTGCCCCGACGCACTGGCTGAGTGATGAACCTCCCGTACCTCCTTGCCACCAACCCTACCCCACTACGGATGCTGACCAACCTCCCCGGAGCCACACACCATGACCATCCCCCCTTTTTCTCTGAGGCCCGTGATGGAACTGGCCTGATGGCCCCCTGATGACCACTACCTAGATGGCGACCAACACCCAATGAACTCTGATCCCACTCCAAATACTGACTAATCCCACACTCCAACTACTGACTCCATCCCTTGGCCCTGACTGTCGCACAAACTATGTGTATATCATCTCTGACTACATTCAGTACTCATACTGTTTTGTGTTAACCATGGTCAATCTATGCATCAGACTTTACGGATACTTTATTAGGCCCCAGGCAGGTAGGCTGAGTCCATGAGGCGTGGATCTGCCCAAGGTTTCTTCCTACATAACAAACTATTTACAAAGCGAGGGAGTTTTTCCTTGCCCCTGATTCTCATGGATGCTTCCCGTACTGTCTGTAAAGCGCCGCGAGACAATGTACTGTATTTAGTG
>JAODXP020006401.1:45000-47500 GCA_027497455.2 Sardinella longiceps
GAATGACTGTAGGACTATAAATATAATATAATCATACAGTGGTGAATATGCATAATGTTCAGTTTATTTTAAAAGCACCTACTAAATATCAGTATTTTAGGCCTACTTTTACAGTAAAGATAAATGTCTATGTACAGAATGTGTAAATATATACTTTATTAATCTATATGAAGGTTATCATATTCAGTATTCAGTAGGTGCTGAGCTCTTATCCTGTATGGAATGATTGCTGCTCAAATGGCTTTTTGTCCCATAAAGATGGAGGAATATGAATCTGAGTCAAGAGAGGGGGAGAGAGAGTGAGTAGAGAGAGAGAGAGAAATGGAGAGAGGGTGGAGAGAAAGAAAGAGAGTGAGTAGAGAGAGAGAGAAATGGAGAGAGGGTGGAGAGAAAGAAAGAGAGTGAGTGAAGAGAGAGAGAGAAAGGTGTGGAGAGAAAGGATATGGAGAAAAACAGTGTAGAGAGAGAAATGGAGTGAGGATGAGGAAAGAGAGAGAGGGTGAGGAGAGAACGAGAGAGAGAGAGAGAGAGGGTGAAGAGAGAAAGAGAGCGAGAGAGAGAGAGAGGGTGAGGGGAGAAAGAGAGAGAGAGAGAGGGTGAGGGGAGAAAGAGAGCGAGAGAGAGAGTGGGTGTGGAGAGAACACTTGATGAAAGAGACAAAGGATGATTGGGAAATATAGGGAGAGAGAGAGAGGGATGAGAGAAAGAGACAGAAGGAGAGAGAGAGAGATGGATAGAAAGGTCATGACATGGTGGTGGAGTGCAAATAACTCTGACAAACACACACACACACACACACACACACACACACACACACACACACACACACACACAAATAACTGTGGTCTCGGGGGACAGTGTGCTTATTGAGCGGCGCTTCAGCAGAGCCGTCATTAGTGTGTTTGTTTACACACATTAGAACTCTCATTAGTGCCACACACAGAGGCCCAGCCATGCAGCCACACACACACACACACACACACACACACACACACACACTGAGGCCCAGCAATGCAGCTGCACTCTGACTCCCACTTCACCTCCATGCTAATGGCCAGCTTTCACCTGCCGCATCGCACACACACACATATACATACATACGCACATGCACACACGCACACGCACACATACACAAGGAAAATGCTTTGTATTTGCCGTTGTATTTGCTTTGTATTCTATCATGAAATTGAACTTACAGTAATTAATGTGATGTTTTCATTGCTGTGGGGTGTTGGGTTTGATTGCTCATCTAAACATTAGCCATTGGTATTCAGTAGAGAGATATGTCTTTAACCCCAGTAATGTGGTGTTGTCATTGGTGAGGCGCTGGTCTAAATATTAGCCACTGGTATTGAGTGAGATGTGTTTGAGTAATGTCCAGAAGTGTGGAGTTGTCATTGGTGAGGCGCTGGTCTAAATAGTAGCCACTGGTATTGAGTGAGATGTGTTTGAGTAATGTCCAGGAGTGTGGAGTTGTTGTCATTGGTGCTGTTTTGTTGAGGCGCTGCTGCAGACACTAGGCCACAGGGATCCAGTGATATGTGTTTTAATACTGTGCTGCAGCCACAGGCTGTATAAGACTGCATTGAGCACACACACACACACACACACACACACACACACACACACACACACACACACACACACACACACACACACACGGATACAGATAGAGCCCTGGGATATTGTTGGCAGTAAATTCCAAAGCGTGTTCTCTGGAAGGCATTCTTTCCAATATACAGTACTGTATGCCAACATGAAAAGCATGACTGCTTACAAAGAAACACACACACACACACACACACACACACACACACACACACACACACACACACATGAATCACCTGTATTGTCCCAGACTCATGCAAGAAGAGCAGCACTTTCGCTCTCTCTTTCTCTCTCTCCATCCCTATCTCTCTCTTTCTCCCTCCTTCTCTCTCTCTCTCCCTCCTCCCTTTCTCTCTCTCTCTCCGTCTGTCTGTCTGTCTCTCTGCTCAGCGTCTCATATTTGCTTATTTATCTGTCTGTGTTAGTTGTGTTTATTCTCTCTATGTGATTTCCCCTGTGGGCAAACATGTTCTCTGTCAGAGGGGCTTTCACTCCACGTCTTTCATGCTCAACCTACACCTAGACACACACACACACACACACACACACACACACACACACACACACACACACACACACACACACACACACACACACACACACACATCCTCCTACAAACAAGCACACACACACACGCAAGTCAATAAATCCTCCCACAAACAATGCTATTTCATACACACACACTCACTCTCTCTCTCTATACACACACACACACACACACACACACACACACACACACACACACACACACACACACACACACACACACAAACACAAACTCATACACACAATCTTTGATATAAAAGGTATAAATGTATTCAGTACATTATGTAAAAAATAACACACACACACACACTAACACAGACTGGATGGTGCAAATGTATGCAGCATA
>JAODXP020006401.1:55000-58232 GCA_027497455.2 Sardinella longiceps
CGCACGGTGGGGGTCGGTTGTAAAGGCCGGCCCAGACGGTGAGTGATCACTACAGAGTAGTTTAGGTGTCACCCCCCCGGGGAACAATCAGCTGAACCTCCCTCTCACTTTTCTACTTTCTCCTACTCCTCCTCCTCCTCCTCTCTCTCTCTCTTTCTTTCTCTTTCTCTCTCTCTCCCTTTTTCATTTGTTTTCTGTTCCTTCATGTCCCTCTTTACTGACTGCAACTATAACTTTCTCTTCTGTCTTTGTAGTCCTCTCTCTCTCTCTCTCTCTCTCTCTCTCTCTCTCTCTCTCTCTCTCTCTCTCTCTCTCTCTCCCATGTTGTCTTTGTTAGTGTTGGTTTAGTATCAGGTTCAGTATTTCTGTCAGATATGGATAGAACAGTTATGGTGTTATGCCCTTCAAATCCCTGTGGGGAGAGAAAGAGAGGATTTCAGCTTTTATTTTCTTTCCTCGTCTAATACAGGCAATGAGGGTAGAAGATCACTTGACCGTTTAGCATGCTTATGCAACTCAATGACCGCATAGTCATAACCAACCCTTCTGTCCACTCTCTCTCTCTCTCTCTCTCTCTCTCTCTCACACACACACACACACACTATCTATCTACTCTCTTTCTCTCTCTCTCTCACTATCTATCTCTCTCTCTCTCTCTCTATCTATCTATCTGCTCTCTCTCGTATGCAACTCATTGACCGCCAGGTCACCTGCTCATAACCTTCAGTCTACATTTCTTCTCATACGAGGGTCTGGGATCTCGCTATGTAACACTGTCTTAGTTAGTTCTTAGTCATTTCTTTTTCCACCTCTTCAACATTGGTGTGATTTTCTATGAAAGAAATCTTGAGAGAGAAATCATGGAGTTGCAGAATTTGGCAGCATCCACAAGAACTGGAACCCATAATGATGCCTCCACACACCGTTTCATTCCCATAGCACACTTGCTAAATCGACAGTTTTGCCTGCTTGCCCCTGCACACCAGCAGTTCACTACAAGCAACAAACACAGCGCAGTAGCCTATGGAATCACCCATGGGTGTTCTCAACGGCTCTGAAGAAATTAGACTTCAATCATAATCAACAGGCGGTGACAGAGTCAGAGCTCAGCATTGGTGTGTGGGGAATCGATGCATTGAAAACTAGAAAAACGCTCAGAGAGTGCAGACCTCCGCCAAGGCAATGTGGTCACAGACACAATATAAATTCCAGATCATGTTCTGGATCACCGATCATCACCGATTGCCAGTCCTGCTGACAAACAGACAAACAGACAAACCAACGCGACCAAAAACATAACCTCCTTGGCAGAGGTAACAATTGTATAACATGTTGGAATGCTCCACACAATGTCGGAGCAGGCGTGCGGACCCTTCTAGACTTAGACATTGGCTGGCTTCTCGGGTTTGATAGGATTACAGTGCACAGTGCTTTGGTGAGGTCATCATTCATTTCAGAGTACGACTGAAACGGGAGCTGCTTATCGTTTCTTTTTTAAGTCTAGAGTGGGAGAGACTCTCTATGTATAGTGATAAGAATCAGGAAATTTGCTTACAGAGCCTGCTGGCTTTCAGGAAGCATGGAGTCAGCTCTTATGCTGACTTACACCCTCCTCAATATCTTGAGCAGCTGGAAATTGAGAAAGTCTTTTTTGATGAGCTTCCCAAAATGTCTAAGAAAAGTGAGAAGAATTAGAGCAGCTACAGGAGCTTGCTGCAGTTCTGAAGACTAGGGAGTGTGGAACGTCACCTGGTATTGATGGAGAGCTTTGCTAGCTAGAGCCATGGCCGGACTGGGACCAAAAAATAGAACCAGACATTTTTGGCCATGGCGACCCATCATGATTTTATTCAATTCAACAGTCATATAAAAATGACTGTTGGCCCACCGGGCATTGCCCTGTATGCCCTATGGCCAGTCCATGCCTCGCTAGAGCCCTACTGCAGTTGCGCTGTAGAGGGCTGTCCTAACTGCTTCCAAAACATGGGGATCTCTATGAGATTACACTGTGATGCCTGTAGCCTGGTAAACCAGACTATATGTGAGATTGGGTGTCTATTTAGTCTGGCCTTGATGAATGGATACAACAGGAGATTGTTGATGAGCACAACCCGTTGTCTTTCAAACCATATCTGTGCGTATAGGCCAACGCTCTGTCGTTTCTCCCTCAAAACCCCGCCCGCTTTGATTCAAAACACATCTCTGCATTATGATTGGTTTTAAACCCCGCCCGCTTTGATTCAAAACACATCTCTGTGTTATGATTGGTTTTTGCCAGATTCCTGGCATTCTTGGCAGAATTGGAGAATGATGCGAGGCTAGACCCACTCGCAGACAAAAGATTTTGGCGTCCAGCGGGTGGTGCTGGTTTACTAGGCTATGATGCCTGTGGACTTTTCAATGGAAAGCTGCAATGAGAGCAATTAAGACACAGGAGGAGAGCAGACATCAGGGCCGGTTTCTAGCCCTTTCGCTGCCCTAGGCCAGATTTGAGTTTTGCCCCTCTTTTGAACAAATACAAGTGAAAAACTTAACAAAATAAAGGAATGAAGGTATTGCAATGCCCCCTTGGTATTTGGTGCCCTAGGCGATTGCTTAGTTCATCTATGCCTAGAACTAGCCCTGGCAGACATGCAAGTTTGACTCAACTCTGTGTACACCATCAATCTTCTCTAAGCTGGAATTCATGTGTAGAGACCCAGATAATACTTTGTACAAAGTGTCATGTGATGTTTAATCTTCTAAGTGTTGTGAGGGTGTCTGCCATTTCTCCCAGGTTTTCCCATTGCAAGCAAGAAGAACAGCATAAATAGGAGGCAGATCCAAATTGACCCAACTGTGACTGTGTGTTTGAGCCGTGGAAGCGAGTTTGTTCAATTTCACAGGGATACTTCAGTGCAGTCAACTCATCTTTAGGTCTGTTTGCTGAAAGTGACTAATAAAACAATGTGGCCTGCCCACAGTGGACTTGTAGTGTTAATTGCTGTTTAAATGGGCAGTTAGTGGCCAAAACATCTCACTCGGGTTCGGGTCGGTTGTCAGTATGTATACACATATACCAGTCTGTATGCAATTAGACAGTAAACATACACACACACATACAGACACACACACACACACACACACACACACACACACACATATACACACGCAGCAGTCTGAATGCAATTATCCTGTAAACACAACCACACTCACATATACACATGCGTTTACACAGACACATACACACAAA
>JAODXP020006402.1:0-58216 GCA_027497455.2 Sardinella longiceps
GTAGGAGTACTCACCTAGAGTCTGACACAGATTGTGAGTAGCCAGGATCCATTGGTCCATGGCTGAGAGAAACAGGGATTGCAATAACATGTGTAAATGAATGCAGGTGAATATCTAATTAGGCAGGCGTATCTTTATGGGGCGATGGTGCCACAGTTGGTAGAGGTGCCGTTCGGCAACCGGAGGGTTGCAGGTTCGAGCCCCACTCCGCCTGAACCTATCGAGGTGTCCTTGAGCAAGATACCTAACCCCAAATTGCTCCCGGTGAGCAGGTTGGTGCCTTGCATGGTTGCCTCTGCCACCGGTGTGTGAATGGGTGAATGTGAGCTATACATTGTAAAGCGCTTTGAGTGCTTGTAGGAGTAGAAAAGCGCTATATAAATACAGTCCATTTACCATTTCTGTTCTATGGTTCAGTATAGTACCTTTTGCCTTCCTTTTCAAAGTCAGGGGGGAGTTCTCCTGACTGTTCACTCCTCATGGACACAGTGGAACCTGGCCCCTTCATGGGGTTCCTGTAAAAATCATCGTTATTATTTTTATATTCCTGTGAGAATCATTATTATATTACTGTGAGAATCATTGTTATACTGCAACAAACAACTTCAGACTAAAGCATTAGAGGGCCAGAAAAGGACTTGAAGAGTTTGGCTCCGCTATGTGCTCAGCCTACCTGCCAGGCTTGTCTGGTTCACCAGCCCACAGCTGGACGCCCCCTGGTGGCTCATCAGGGTAACTCCTCTTCATTTTGATTAGCAGTGTTTCATTACTGGAGACTTGGGCAAATTACATCATCTCTGTTCACCTCCTGATTTGTGGAGTAAAGATATGGTTTCATAAAACACAAAAATATGTATTTGCCTTTCCTGCTGTACTTGTGGAAATGAAATGAAATGAAATGAAGGGATACATTATTTAGTATTTATTGTGTAAGTATGCTGGAATAAGATGAATTACATGAAAGTCATGTGTCCAACAGCACCTTTCAATAATTAATGTAACCCTTAGACTAATTACTGTAAAATGGCACATTGCATTTCTTACACTCTGCCTAGATTTAAGTTTATGCCATGTATTTCTGATGAATCAACGGACAGTAATACCATTAGATTGGCATCACTTTTAATTCAATTTCATGTGTGATATTTCCCTGATTTCTGATTCACCCACTCTCATCAGTGATGGTCTTCTAGAACTCAAACTACTTTCAATATTCCAGAATATTTACGCAGTAACTACTGGTACACCCTTGATAGTTTTCGCCATGCCCTTCTTATCTGCTCCTTTCCCAGTACTTCACAGTCCACTGCAACACACACTTTCATATTCCTTTATTGCTGTGTGGTAAATCAGTTATTTGTGTCTGGGACTAAAGGGCAAACTGGGCCTGTTACAACCTGTAGACTTAGTAACACTGCTACACAACAATAATGACTAAAATCAGACTCATTCGGCAGTATTATACATTTTAGACGTATTGACTAAACCTTTGCTATATAAATATGTTATTGGAAATCATCTGCTCAAATGAGCGATCTTGACCTGTTCACTGAAAGGCTACACAATCAACGGGCTATCTGTGTGAAAATCTGGAGGTCTTGGTCAAACTAACTTATAGCCCACTTCAATCACCCAGTCTAAATGTAAAAACAAACAATATAAAGTCACATGAAGTATTATCAGTCTCCAAAATCGAGGCCAATAGTGTTAATGCAGTCAGGAGAAAATGAAAGTAAATACTCTATGCCATTGCTTAGTACATGTAGGCTTCTGTGTTTTGTTGCGGTCTAGTCTATGCGAGAGCAGGCCAAACCATAAGCTAAGTTATGTTCATCTAAAGGTGCCTGCATCAAATGAGGAAAGATATTCATTAGTCGTTTTATATGTGAGAGTAGTAGAGAGACTCACCGTGAAACTCTGCAGGAGAGCGATTAATCTGACTGAGGCAGACGCCTTATCTGGTTTCATGAGTTGGCTCCTGAACAGAAGTCCACTTCCTTGAGACCTTCAGAAATGTGTATAAGAACAACTCTGCCACCTGTTGGTCAACCCCTCTAATAGGATAGGACAGGTGTGCTAATATTGCATTCCATCTATGAGAGACTGAATGAGATATATTTTCTAAACCTGTGCAATGTGCCCCCCACCCCACAGCCAGTCTACCACTTCATGCCCACATGCCCACCTCATGCTCACCCCTGGAGGCAGTGGGTTTGTTCCCATTGCTGTGGGCACTGGACCTACCCTCCCCCCATCCATAAACACACATCACTGATCTTCCACCCACTAAACAGGTTGTTTGGTGAGCCTCACCAAAGCACTGCACGATGCATTGCACCACACACAAGAAATCATGGATAGTGAGCCCCCCTTCCAACCCCCCCCACAAAACACAGAGCTGTGAGTGAGGAACTCCAGTAGCCCTCTCCGTCATGCCCAGCACACCTAGTTGACACTCTGTGCTGCCCACTGGTCCTAAGTGATGGTTGGGATCCAACCCAGCAAAGTTAGAGTGGAGTTCAGTAAGCCCTGTGCATCATCAGTGATGACTCATCATATCTCCCTGTGGATCTGGTGACACTGGCCCTATAGCAGCACAGCCATCTACAGTACCACACTCACCCACTGCAGCTCCACTTCACTTCCCCTGCCTAAGTAGAAATGTGGGACATATTGGCTGAAATATCTGCCATAGATTCGTTGAGAAAGACGATGTAAAGTTTTACTGTTTCATTTGCGTGCTTTTAAAAGGAACAAACTACATCGCGTTGTAAGATGAGGACGCAATCACAGGTGGGAGCATACATATTTGTGCGGTAAGCTGTCTGCCACGCCTTCTCTCTTAAGTTTGCAGATGTTATTGAATTTCCGTCTTTAATATAAATAATTTTGCTTCCTTGTAAGCGTCAGGCAAACTTTTATATTACATGCGTATTTCAAATTCACACCACGAGTGAGTTTGTTGAAAAACGAGCACGCGCGTGCATGCAGAATTACTTAGACCCGGCTTGACCTAGATGCCTCAACTCATCCGTGCTTGACGTTCATGAAACGTTTTGAGCTTGTTTACCTAGAAGAGGCTTGGTCAAGCCCCGTCTTCGTCACTTATCTTGGATCTACTCTGGTTTTGTGAAATACGCCTCTGGACCACTTCTAGAAATATAGTCATCGGCAGTTGTTCCTTCAGCTTGCAAATCATCTCCACGAGTGAATAACACTATTGTGTACTTGGCTGATCCTTCACCACAAATACTCTGAATGTACTTCACTGTGTTTTGATCCTCCTTTGTGAATCTGCCCACCATAGGTTGCTGGGTGAATCTCACTAAAGCACTGCACAATGCATTGCACCACACACAAGTCATCATGGATAATAAGCCCCGCTTCCAAAAACGAAATCACAAATGGCCCCTACAGAGCTGTGAGTAAGCACTCTAGTAGCCCTCTCAGTCATGCCCAGCACACCTAGTTGACTCTCTGTGCTGCTCACTGGTCCTAAGTGGTGGTTGGGATCCAACCCAGCAAAGTTGCACAAGCCCTGTGTGTCATCATGGTTCCCTGGAGAGACTGGTGACACTGGCCCTATAGCAGCACAGCCATCTACATTACCACTCACCCACTGCTGACCGCTCCACTTCCCCTGCCTCAGAGTGCCTGCTGCATGGGATGGGACAGCTGCACGCCACCAAACATAAAGTAGGTCATTTCTACTGTGAGTAGAGGTATGTGTGCCTAAAACAAGGCTGTGGGTCAGTTTTCATATCACTTTGATTTTTAATTTTTAACTACATGACTAATGAAGATATGCCATACTTCATTGGCATACATTCATTGGCCAACATTATGTTCTCCATCAATATCAATTTATTTAGAAAGCAGTTTTAACAAAAGCAGCTGACCAAATGCTGTCAAATACAACAAAAGGCTGAGCAAAATCAAAGAAGTAAAAACAGAGCAATAGTATACAGTATATCATTTAGAAAAATGTTTGTTCCATCATGCTTTTTGTTTAAATGGCAATCAGTCAATATAAAGGTTGTCAAACTTGGGCCAAGGACTCATCATAGAGCAGAACATTTTCCAAGGATCCAATGTTGTATGAAAAATCAAGTTTCAAGTTTCCTTTATTGTAATTTAATCAAGGTTTCAAGTTCCCCATTGTAATTTTCCACTGTAAGGCCATGCTTTGGTCAGACACCTTTTTGATAGTCTTTTAGTTGTTCTGAGGACAGCTGTGTTTGATCAATCAACATGATTTGCAAAGTGTTTTACATACAAATAGTCTGGGTCTGGGGGGCTGGTAGAGTGTGACTTTAAAAGTTTGTGTGAGCTGTGGATCTGGGAGTCAGTCTGAGCAAGCGAGCTTAGCTGATTTCCCGGTGTGCACACTGTATTAAATGTTCTTTTACCGTGATCAGTTCGAACCGTCTCCATAATTATCAGGATATAAAAATTTATCCAACATTTGGCGACGAGGATGGGATCGGCTCTTGTTTTCTGTACTGCGGAGGAGAAGACGGCGTCGAGGAAGACTGATTTTTCCAGTTGCAGGAGAAGGCCAAAAGCGCGCATAAAATCAATCTAACGGCACCTGCACCTGACGACGTCGGATCCCCTGCAGAACAGACACAGACGCCGGAGCAGATGTGGAGAGGTCGACTGAATCTGGTAAGAACGCTGAATTTTCACATGTAACTCTTGTGCTATAATTCAAAAAAAGGCCTGTACCCTATTCTTAGAAGAATAGAGGAAGTTTTGGTAAAATCCTATCCCTCCGATAGATGCCTGTCTGATTGGTGTTTCCTCAGGCAGAGGTCCCGCATAAGTGTGTTTCCTTATGGCGGTTTAGGCTATTTCGCAAGTGGGCGTGATTAACAAGACACGCAAGTTTTTTTTGAAAAGTATTTTCATATGTCAAGGTGTAAACTAATAATGGACAGGTTAATTACTTGATTAATCTGATTCCTCGTCTTGAAATAGAATTTGCTTGAGGGAAAAATGTTGCTGGTTTTTGTTTGTTAACCTGTTTTGAAATGAGTCTGGTTGCATAGTGGTGTTTCCCTGTGTAGCGGTTTGTCCCTATCCTTCTGATAGATGCCTGACTGGGGTGTTTCCTCAGGCAGAGGTTAAAGTTCCTGCATAGTGGTGTTTCCCTGTGTAGCGGTTTGTCCCTATCCTTCTGATAGATGCCTGACTGAGGTGTTTCCTCAGGCAGAGGTTAAAGTTCCTGCATAGTGGTGTTTCCCTGTGTAGTGGTTTTGTTGTACACGGTGTTTCCTGTACATGGGTCCTGCTGTAGGCGTCGGTTTATAGAAACTGGCAGAATACAGTGGATGCCTGCAATAATCTTGTTAATTAATAGTAGTTAACGCTTTATTGTGGTAGTCTGCGTGTGTGTTTCCTCGCGGAGGTTGGGTGCCTTTGTCGTTGAGTTTCCTTCATCGTGTGACCCAGGGCCTACTCTATAGAGAGTGGAAGTACGCGTATAATCAATAATCATTGTTTAATAAGTGCCACCAGCGTAATTGGTGAGTTATTTAAGGAAGCCAGCATTATTGGCTATGACCGAATTATAACCAGTGTGGTTGTGCGCGCACGTGTGTGAGAGAGAGTTGTTTTTAAGTTTTAGTTGTCTCTTGCTGGGCTGAGCTAATGTCTGTGCGTGTTTGTGACCCAGCCTTGAGAAGCTGCCTGTGTGTGTGTAAATGTGAAAAAGCACTTTACTGTTGACGTGTGAAGAGACAAAGGGGTGTCTCTCTGTGTGTGTTTTGTTTGTCTCAAAGACGTCAAAAAGTTTTTACTGAGTTTGCCGCAATGCTCATATTCATTTTCTGGTGGAATATGCGTCAGGTAATTGATAATAAAAACATAAGGGGACCATGGAGTTATGAGAATAGTATAAGTACTGTGCATAGCAGTGGCAAATTATTAATAGTGGGAATGGATAGAGAGCCTATAGCTAACTCCTATAGGAGATTGACAGCATAGAATGTTTGGGAAATGCATGATGGTTACATAGGGTTATGTGTGTGTATGGATAAATGAAAGACTAAGTGTGAAGGACAAAATGGTCAGGGATATATTTTCTCAAGAAAATTTGAGCATAGAAGGGCAAAGTTAAGTAGGGACAGTGAATTTAAAAGAATGTTGAGCATGTGGGGCAGAATTGAAGGCTATTGTTTTGTTTTTTCTTTAAAAAAAAAAAAAAAAAAACTCCATGCAGAAAGAGAGAGAGAGAGAGAGAACATGGGCCAAATTGAGGATGAAAGCTTAAAAGACTCATGCGTCACTTCTCACAAGTCACTGTCCAACCCCTGAGAACAATTGCCGCCAGACATCACATCTCCCAACGAAATACCATTGAGAGAAGCAAGCAGAGTCACACGTGTATTCCTCAGTATGTCAAGATCTGATATGCTGTGGAGTAAGAGACTAATCGATTGCAGTGATTTGGAGTACTGTTTTTCCTACACGAAAAATATAAACCTAAAAATACAATAAAATAGGACTGCAAATCAGCAGATGAACTCCACAGTGCATCAGCAGATGAGTTCCAGGACGCATCACAAGGTTGCCTGTTGAAATGCAGATGAAGAGGAGGGAGGAAGCATGGCTGGGTGCGAACAACAGGGGGTGGAGATAAGTGAGGTGTCACAAGGTGAGAGGGACGGGCAAGGAGCACAGAAGAATATTTGCAGGGCTACAAGGACAATAACCGCTGGTGTGATTAAGAACAAAGGCCTCACAATGCGCCGGTGTTTACAGCATATCAAAGAAGCAATGTGAACTGTCCTCAGCATATCAAAGGAGTAATGCAAATCATCACCGCCCAAATGCAGGAACTTATCTCACCCTCAGCACATGTGACAACACAGCCCAAACTCATACTCTCAGTCTGCAAATGGAGTATTTTATTTTGGTTTTGTTTTTTATTCATTGTGGTTTTATTTTGATATCAGGCATGTTTAAAAAAAAAAAAATCACAAGGAAAGTAGGGTGGTTTGCCAGGTGTAAAAGGGTTTTAACAGTACAAGGGTGTAGATCACATCGTTACAGACTGTGTCTGAGCCGTTAAAGGGCAGATATGAAAAGTGCATGAAATAATTTTCACTCTGATTCCATGTTTTTCCCCCAAAAGAATGGGTTGGTTCATACATTCATTAGTACATTGCATTGCCATTGGCACGGGGCTAGTAGATTATTGGTAGTAGCCTATTTTAGTATCAACCATTGACTGTACCAACCCAAAAGAATAGAACGCCTGGATGAAAAACTATATTGCGACAAACTCTCTAAAAAACAATTCCGGAATATTTATTTGTTTATTAATCAATGCAAAAGTCGACTAAATTTAACAATGTTGGAGTAACTCTGCCAACAGAAAAAATAAATGCTTGCGAAACAGCTGGCCGCAAGTATTTAGAAGTTGTTGCCCATGCTAATTCATTAGCATGTGAAGTGTGGGTTTTTGCTTTTGTAACCCAGGTCAAATGACTAACCATGCCGAGTTGTCTCCGCATGTGGTAAATGTGGTGTGAGAAAGTTTTCAGTGTGAATTTAGTGTATATGGTGGAAATGACTGAGATTGGAGTGTGAATGAATGGAACTGCTGCAAATAAATGAAATGAATGGCACTGATGCAAAATTACATGTAACATCTACACTGAATTCAGAAGACACATAGTTTTGTTACATGGTTTTGTAAGGATAAAACCAACCTAACATACAGCTGCCTACTATACTGAGTGAGAAAGATGCAATGAAAGAACATGTAACAAAAGTTCTTTTGGACAGGGAAGGTTTTGACGCATCTCATTAACACATCTAAAATTTAAAAGACTGAGCTCTAGTTATCACAGATGTGTAAAACCTACATATCGACTGACTGACATGACGTTTGACTGAATCTGAATTTAGTAGCATGAAATGTATTTTTACTGCATGAAATCTATAACAATAAGTAACTCTGATATGTTTTGAAATCATCCTACTAACAGCATGGAGTACAAATCACTTCCAAGTTTTTGTGTGTTGCATGTGACTGTTATATGTAATATTTATATGATACATGCATGAAATGACTTCCGCTACTCAACATTTCTGATGCATCTGCCTCTGTATAATGTCTGAGAGGGCCCGCTCAGGCGTTGTGTAGGGCAGAAAAGCATTTTGAAACCCGTTGTTTAGTTGAACTCATAAAATAACTATCCCATATAAACAAGTTTGTGACATAATTTGAGATGCAGGAGTAGCGTCCATGCATTTCATGTAGTGTTACATTCTAACTACTGGTAATAAAGACCTAACAATTTGGGGTGCAGGAGTAGCGCCCATGCACTTCAAGTAGTGTTACATTCTACGTGCTGATAATGGAGATGTTATTATGTGAACAAATAATTTTACTGATAGTAAGTTAATTATTCACAAGGGGGTATCAGTATCAGTAAATAAATTGCGTATTGGTTATGCGTATTTTGGTGCGCGTATTGGTTAATTGGGGTATCAGTGAATAAAATGCGTATTTTGGTATGTGTATTGGTTAATTTGAAACAAGAATTATAACAAATGCGGCATCAGAAAATAATGAATAAAAAAGAAATTTGGTAAAGAAAACAAATTTGACACAAAAGTAATATCAGAATGAAAGTTGGCAAGAAAAGAAATAATCAATTCTGATTCAGGCAGACAAATTTATCACAAATTGGCACACAGAAATGTAAAGAGAAACAAAGTTTTTTAAAGCAAGATATGTTGGTAAATGACATTACACAGAAACAATGATTAAAAGATTGTGTTTCCCATTGTGTAATGTAGATTGTGTTGTGCAAATGCAATGATTTCAGCCAAGCCAATGATCAAAGCCGTTGATCGAACAAATTATCACTCATGGTCTCATAGTGCAAATACTCTCCATTATCAGTCTAAATTAACAAAATGTAACAATGTGACCATAAGTTATATTCGAAAATTGACACTGCTCTGTTTTTTCACAGGTAATAATGCAAATTTACCAAATAAACCAACTTAATGGCCCGTTGAAACGTCATATGGAGAAAGATGACGGCACTAAAGGAGTATGGGACGAGTGGAGGAATGGAGAAATGGAGGCCATAGGAGAAGGAGGCCATGCCATGGAATTGAAGAAGGACAGTCAACATCCACAACCCATCTAAACACCCAAGATGAAAGGGAAGATGCGCAAAACTACGTGAAGACATCTGACATCTGGATATGAAGTTCCATGGAAAGACATTATGAAGAGGAAGATGCGCAAAAGTGCGTGAAGACATCTGGATATGAAGTTCCATGAAAAGACATTTTGATGCAATTGTTGCATCGAAGACAAGATTTAGGCACAATGACAATCCACGCCATATCAATGGTTTATTTCCTTTTAACAGTGAATTTCAGGACAATTGTTTTTGGTGGACCAGAGGTGACACAAGAAATGTCTTACCAAATAAAGAGCAAATTCTCAGACACATATATTTTACCACAAAAAATTGTACTAACAGGTTTATGTATTATCCATAAGAGCTTGAAAATTGTAATGCTATCTTCAGAAGAAAGTTGTTGTGTATTTCCTAAATGAAATTAATTTGTCGAATGATTGAAAACATTAAGTTTTCAGAGGAGGGAATGTTGTATGAAAAATCAAGTTTCAAGTTTCCTTTATTGTAATTTAATCAAGGTTTCAAGTTCCCCATTGTAATTTTCCACTGTAAGGCCATGCTTTGGTCAGACACCTTTTTGATAGTCTTTTAGTTGTTCTGAGGACAGCTGTGTTTGATCAATCAACATGATTTGCAAAGTGTTTTACATACAAATAGTCTGGGTCTGGGGGGCTGGTAGAGTGTGACTTTAAAAGTTTGTGTGAGCTGTGGATCTGGGAGTCAGTCTGAGCAAGCGAGCTTAGCTGATTTCCCGGTGTGCACACTGTATTAAATGTTCTTTTACCGTGATCAGTTCGAACCGTCTCCATAATTATCAGGATATAAAAATTTATCCAACACCATCACTAAGGCAACACAAATTCATGTTAAAAAAAATACCAATATCTCAATAGTTTTCATTAATGTCAAATGGAGGGCCACTCCAAGTGTTTGCTTCACACAATTTTCATTCTGTTTATGCCTGAAGTCTTAATTGATAATGTATGATGCTCCTCTGGAGTGAATCTCTATCCCAGCTGACAAACTTCTCACATCAGTCTGTCTATAATGTGTGTGTAACAGGCCTGGAGTTTCAATCACACACTCTCTATAGAAAATCTCAATAGAATTTACACACACGCACACACACACACGCACACACACACACACACACTACAGTGAATGTATGGTGCATTTATCTTGAGTCCTCCGCTCAGTGGTGTAGTAATTTCCTCCATTCACTGCCACCATCTGATCAATCTTGTGCAGCAGCTCTCTGACCTGAGAGACATTATTTCTATCTTCGTTGTTAAAGACGTGGTATCTCCCATGACACTGAGCAACTAACTCTCTAAGCGCTGAACTACCAGAAATATATTCATCTGCAGTGGTTCCACAAAAACGATCTCCACGAGTGAATAACACTATTGTGTACTTGACTGATCCTTCACCAAAAATACTCTGAATGAGCTGCACTGCCTTTTGCTCCTCCCGTAGGAATCTGCCCGACTGGATAACCAGCAGAAACACATGAGGCCCTGGAGCAGACAGAGAGATGCACTTCTGAATCTCCTGTCTGACATCAGCCTCACAGCGATGTGTGTCTAACAGTCCTGGTGTGTCAATCACACACAGCCACCTCCCATCCTCTTTTCCTCTTGCCATCTCACACTGATGTGTCACAGAGTTAGCACTGACTTTTGATATAAACTCCTTTCTCCCCAGGATGGTGTTTCCTGCTGCACTCTTTCCCACTCCAGTCTTTCCCAGCAGCACAATCCTCAGATCCTCTGGAGAAGAACACACACACAGAACACAATTACCCACCACTGTTATCTCAAACACACACACACACACACGCACGCACAACAAGCAATGTATCTCTAGAGTATGAATTTTGAATCTTTACCCGCTTTACATGTTTTAAATGGTTTTCTGGTTGGTTTGCTTTGAAGGCCGTTGCTCAGTACAGTGGACACACTGATGTTGTAATGTGTTCCACATTGTAGCCCTGTGATGATATGATGGTGGTCATCTGTGGAAATGGTGTTTATGAGTTTCTGATCTCTGAAGAGCTCCAGCAGGTAAGACACCTGGTCCACTCCAGCTGGTTTGGTCCATTTCAGAGATGCTGTCTGTGACCTGGGATCCACAGTGAGATTCTCTGGTGGAGGAACCTCTGCAGGGAAGATAGGAATAAAAATGGAAATAAAAGTAAAAAAAAATGCTGAAAATCAGGAGATGGCTTTCAGAATCGTCAAAGCAATACTATGCAGTTTCAGTTGTAAAACTAGTGAGGTAGCGACCTAAAAGGCATACAGAACCCTCCAAAGTTTTCCAGATTATTATTTGCACTGCTGGAACAGTTTACACTATCTTTTTGTAGGTTTTCTTCTATTTTGTGGGCACTCCTGTGCCATCCTGCACATTTCTGTCCTGTCCATGCCTGCATGCATCAGCAGAAAATGTATCTCCCTTCAGAATGTGATTCTCTTCTCTGATTGGCTGATGGGGTAGCCATCACTTTTCTAATGGTAACTGGCTACCTGAGACAATTTTCTGTTGAAAAGTTTCACCACCGTTCCATATCAATGCTTTTTAGAATCGTAACTATAACAAGTAGCCTTTTAGATCTACATTCACACGAAAATAGTACCTCCACCAAACAGGTTAACTTCTTTTAAATTGGAGTTGCATGTTTCTTTCATGTTTTCAACATTTGTTTAAATATACACAATATAACAAATGTGAGATAAGCAGGATAACGGCATTCGAGGTGACGGGTTCTATGGAAATGTCTCAGCAGAGGTTATGGATGTTACAGATGCAGTACTGGCGTCGGCGCTTGCGTCGAGCAAAAAGGTTCCAGATGGACACCCGTTCGACTCCTGTATATTTTCCAATAAAATCACGTGACTAAGGTCTGTCGAGGCCTCGAGTTGTGCAATCCCACGTGACTGCAATTTGAGTGTAGACCGCCAGTTTGCAAGTTTTGAACTGCTCGGCTCAAAGAACAGCCTGGTACAGCGTTGCCGTATTGCATGGCACTGTGATGCATTCCACTGAGATGCACTGAGTTTTCCAAAAGTGTGTTCATAACCTTGATTCTTCCATTTCCTAAGTCCCAAATTCAATGTGTGTTGCATAATTTCAAACGAAAATGAACAATAACAGCATTAAGCTCACACAGAAATCTGTTTTAAATAGATGGTTGGTCATGCAATTGTTGATTTGTCTTGAGGGTTAGTCGGGATAGCCTTAGCGTGTGCTTACTTGCTAAGCAGCATCACCTGTGGTTAAGAATAGGGTGGGAGACCGATTGACAGATCAGGGGTGATGGGGTGATGGAGTTCTATTCCCATTTGTAAAACTAAAATATTTTCTGGACATATTCTTCCTCAAAGATTGCACTTTTGACATAGTACATTTTCCCAAATATGTATGTGCATGTAAATTAACGTGTAAGCATAATCCGTTCTTATGCTATTGTTTTGGTGCAGGCTTTCCATTTTGTATTTTTATTGGCCTGTAGGTGTCACTATAGCGTGCACTAGATGTATCAAGAAATCGGCACATTTGAACTCTTTTGGCTGGAAAGGCTCAATGGCTCAATAAGGTGTCTTCTCGCCATTGCTAGCAGAGGTAACTCTGCCAGAATTCTACACCTCAACCTCTATTATTTCTATAAAACCGGCCACGTCATTGGCCGTTATCCCTTACATAGCCTACAGTATAATGTTTCGGAGCTACCTTAAGACTGTCTCATGCGTTTTTGTGTGCTTCACTCATCTCATAATTGGGTAGGCTATGGTCTACTTTGTCCTAAATCAATGCAAGCAGAACACGTACTGAAAGGAAACATTTGAACAAGTGAAAGTGTTCTGTTCAGTTCTGCGTCCCTGTACTGTTTTCAGTACTTGAGAGGATTTGAATGGACCTCTTGGCCCTGTCAAGTATTATTGAATTAAAGTGATACTGAAATCATATGAAATATGACACAAATGCCATATACTCAAGAAGTGTAAATTCATGTGAAATTTTTGCATTCAACAACATTTGTACCTGTTAGAAAGATTTTGCAGGTTGGTTTGCTTTGACTGCCGTTGCTCAGTACAGTGGACACTCTGATGTTGTAATCTGTTCCACATTGCAGGTCAGTGAAGGTATACTGGTGGTCATCTGTAGAAATGGTGTCTATGAGTTCCTGATCTCTAAAGATCTCCAGCAGGTAAGACACCTGGTCCACTCCAGCTGGTTTGGTCCATTTCACAGATGCTGTCTGTGACCTGGGATCCACAGTGAGATTCTCTGGTGGAGGAACCTCTGCGGAGTTTGGCCAAAAAAAAAACAAGTTAATCTTGCTACTAGCTGATTTAGATGTCAGTACTAAGTTCACCTCTTATGCATCAGTGTGTATAAATCAATGAAAATGTATTAGTGTGAATGTGGACACACAGACATTACAGTTTTTTTCTGAATGCTAAAACACTAATCCTGATTCTTTCGGCCACCACTCACAGTTGTAGCCTATTCACTAATCTGCTAAAAGGAAAGCCCAATTCACACTTTAAACTGTGTGTAAGAATTAGGAGCAAAGGACATGACAAAATAAGAAAGACAAGAACTGTAAATTCACAAGGAGAGAAACGGCAGAGGTCAGAGTGGAACATCCATATCTCTACGAAAACTGAAAAAAATTGATTTAATGTGCGAAATACACAAAACATCCGCACATTTGCACATTTGGATACGTATGCATATGCATGATACCAAGCTGCATGCCTTCAAATTTTAAGGGTTGTTTGTACTTTCGTGTACAAAAATAACATTTTGAAAAAAGTGTTAACAGTTAAGCAAAATGTTTTTTGCTTTTGCAAGCAATCTGATAAGGTTTTGTGATTTGTGTTAAGAGTTTTGCAAAAACTAGTGCTTAAAAATGTTGCTTAATCAATTAGGAAAAAACGTAACATCTGTATGGCTGCAGTGTGGTGACACTCCCTGATTCTCGGGAAAGTGTGATACTGTAGGTAGGATCTCACCTGTGCGCACAGATCCATTCACAGAAGGGCCCTGGTGTCCATCTGCACTGAGGGAGGCCACAGCAAAGTGGTACGTCTCTCCTGGAATCAAGCCTGCCGCTTTCAGACCCAAACCTTCTACAATGAAGCTGCGCTGCTCTTGGCCTCGTCTCCTGGTCACTCTGTATCTGTGGGGTTTAGGAGCGCCCTCTGGTGGTGACCAGCTTAAAGTCACAGAAACTGGATGTACTGAGGTAAACTGAATGGGGCCAGGAGGAGGAACACCTGGAAACAACAACACCCTCCATTTCTAAAGCGTTTTTTTTCGCCCAAAGCGCTTAAAGCAATATACCGGAGCAAGTTTAAGCATAGTCCTGCTGCACGAGCCTTCTAACAGCAATATATTTCGCATGAAATGAAAGAATTTCAAACAGCATAGACCCAGCGCAAACGCGAAACACTTTACATTGAGTCAATGTAACCTTAGATCTTACTTTCGGTTTCCAACAGTCAGGTCCCATTGATTCAGTGTAAAGTGCCTGTTCGCCTCTGCGTTCGCGTTCGGTCTGTGCTGTACCAAATTATTTTGTTCCATTTGCTAACTAGCGCATTTAGCAAGATCTTTCAACAGGGCTATGCTTGAATTCACTCCGGCACTCCTTTAACAATGGAAGGGGGACCTCACTGACCACCACCAATAATAACAATTCATTATAATCACACAGCAGAAAAATCACAATTCAGATAAAATGACCCTTTTCTGTGCCTAAGCTTTGGGACAACAACTTAAATTCAGGTCCTCTAGAAAACAGAATTTACCACCATAGACATAATCAACAAGATCCTGTAGCTGGTGTCTCTCCAGGTCTGGAGATGTGTAGTGATCCCTCACATGAGTCCCACAGTAGGAGGACATGCAGGTCTCACATCTCTTCACAGCTGTGTAAGGGCAGACATCACACAGCACTACAGATAATACACTGCAAGGAAACAATAAATCTTCATTATTATTTTTTTTATTTTTAAAAATATATTTTTTATTTTAATGCGAGGGTGGAGTCAGCGTGGCCAATTTCACATTATGGTGAATGCACAAGGTAAAGAAAGTTGCTTACAATAATAGATTGCTTACTAAAATTGAACCATATCCTACTAGATGTTTTCTCTATGTATGACCTGTTTGCCTGCTTGTGTTTCGACTATTATTCCAGTAAAACTGACAGAAATGTCATGACCTGACTCTGCTCCTGTCATAAATGAAGCAGCTTTCAATCACAAGTCAGATTATCTCTGTTTAGCAAGCTAAAGGTAGCTACATTTAATGTGCTGATGAATGAAGTTGGCTAGTTAGCAAGCTAATGAAACTAACAAGCATCAACTAAATTGTCCTCAGTATCACGTTTGGAGGGGTATCATGTTCAGAATTCACATCGGACCATCTGAACATCATTACTACCTTAAGCCATTGCCCTCAAAAATGTGTCAAGCTCCGGATGATGCTCAGTGAAACTTCTAGCTTAGCATCTCATTGACTTCCACACTGATTTCAGAGTTTGTTTTCCCCAAGGGGGACACCAGGAGCTGATTTTGTGGGCGTGCCCAGACTTGCCGTCTGTATCTACTGTATATTGAATCACTTAATTCATGTGTGTAAATCACTTACAGGAAAGATTTTGAAACCTATACTCCCATTGTTTGAGATTAGATGAAAACTATGTACTTCATAATTTCATATACATACAATATTCCTCTTGAGTAAATGTGTGTTCTGTTTCTGAATAAAAACACTGCCACTAGAGCACCATTGTGTCAAAAATGTGGCCCTGATACAGCCATGCTGCTCAAGTAAAATGCGTCACAATGCTGATGCTGTCATGATACAGTAGTAATACTGTCCATCTGTGAGTGAGCATAGGGCTTTTTCTGCTTGGGCCTTTTGTTTACCTATGTTTTTGACACATCAAACTGATTTTTAAAACACTCCAGATGTAGATATTCTAAATTATAATGCAATTATAAAAATTAAGAGATAAAACCATTTCCATTGATAGAAATATCTAGTTACATGAAACAAGCCTAAGTTAAATCAGAGAGAAGATAAATTGCCTCTTGTTGTCCTAACAATGCAGAATAGGATGGACAGAATTTGTGCATGGACAGAATTTCAGGATGGGTTGTGATTTAATTACATTCATCTTACTTTTGACATACAAATGTTTGTATTATAAATCATATACAGTACCAAGACCCTATGTCTGTTTCAGTAAGTGGGACATACCTTGAGGCTGACTCAGACGGTGGGTAACCAGAATCCACTGATCCACCACTGATGGAGTCAAAGATGGCAGCCAGACATGCAATATAAATGCACATATAATAAATGTGTGAAAACTAGCACAGGTGGATTAAATATATGACTATGCCCACTGTACAAAATCCAAAAATGAGTGCAGTAGCCATTATATCCCAAGCTGAGACAGATATGCCTTTAAGCTTTGTTGTGGTTTATTGGTTGAACATGCGCTTCTTTGCTGCTAGCACTGATGAAGTTTTGGGGGATTTTGTTGTTTTGTTTGAAACTTTACTGCCAACCTTTTCCCTTTCCCCTTTAGGTCAGGTGGGAAACTTCTTGACTGATCGCTCCTCATGGATACTCCACTGGACACAGTAGAGCCTGGTCCATTAATATGGTTCCTGTGAGAAATTAGCAAAGGTGAAGTAAAAGGTATAAGTGATCGGTAACACTTTCTATGAAGGTTGTATCTATAATGCCTTATGAATGCATTCATAATATTTTATAATGCGTCTGTAATGCATTGTAATGCTTATTATAACCATCTATATGTATTCACAACTCATCATAACCAACATTATAATGCATTATGACAACTAATTATGAATGATTATAATTGAAATCTGAATAATGCATTATAAATATATCAAATGTCTGCCTATTCACTTGTCAAGTTTTATAATGCACCATAACTTCTTTGCTTTTCTAAATCCATATATTGATGCATAGTGAGTTTTGAATTCTACTATAGCGTTGTATCTGTAGATATAAGTATTTACAATGATCTATAGCACATAATTATGTAATATCATAAGTGTTATTTGCCAGCTTTAAGTAAAGTGACAAAAACATGACACTATTATAAACAGATATAAGTACTAGGAGTAATTAAAGGTGCAAGGAACAGAGTCTGGCATCTTTACCCCATGTGCACATTATAAAGCACTATGGAGTATCATAGGTGTTACTTGTCAGCTTTAGGTAAAGTAGTACAAATGAGCTGTGGTTATAAGTAGATATAAGAGCATAATAAACAGTTATGAGGCACAATTAACTCAGTAAATACAAAAGGAAAGCATTTTTCATTTTTTTTTATTGGAACAAAATAGTACTGTATATTACCAACAGTGTCCAATTTTCCAACAGTTCAACAATAAGCCCTCAAAGGACACCCTTTTTGAAAACTTATGTGGAGTTACATTTGTGGGGCTCAGTGCATGTGGTTTTACTTAGCACTCATGTAGATTGTATTTTCTTATATCATGTATGATGCATCCAAGTATGTGTGCCCCATGATTTCTAGCTAACCAGTACTCCCACTCTATAACTTTCAGGTGTTGTTTTAAAAGTTTTGATGAACGGTTGCCACGATGTCGCCAAACATCCATTTTAAATGTCTGCCAAGCACGTTCTAAATTCTGAGTGTGGGCTCTGGTAGTTGGATCAACAAAATTTCTTTTGTGACATACGGTGTAATGTCTGAAGCCCAGCTCTGCTAATACCCTGTAGTATGCTCTCCACTCATCAGAGATGATAACTGAGCCCCTTCTAATATGACGCTGAATGATGGGCAACAGATCATTTTGTGATCGTCCTCGAACAATCTTCAGAAGAGGCTTTCTGGTCTTCTGTCCTACCTCAAGAATACCAAAAACCCATTTTTTGGTGCGGCGCCAGGATGGCCCAACCCTTCCACGGTTATGCTGCAAACACAGTAATGCATAAAATATACATTATACACAAGTATAGGCCTAATGTACACAAGTAGATGTGAGTATGTGTGTGACTGTGAGGTGTGTGTGTGTGTCTGTGTGTGTTACCTTTCTCTTATGTGAGAATTTGCTTTCATCAAGCATAACAAAACAATGGCGGCCACCAACCCTCATTTTTCCACAACGTTTGAGTTTGTTTACTGCTCGCACACAGACCTGAGAGCAAAAAAATCACAGGCTTTTCTGTTCACAAACTGTAACTGCTTTATTCACCTTATTCAGCGGGTAAACATGGGCGCTGCCATGACGATTGTCATTCAACATCCGGTCTAGCAACGCATTGACTTAGCGTTGTGATATTTGGTGTTTTAACGGTCTAATATAAGTGGTCTTATTATGAAGTTGTGCTCACAATATTCATCAATAAAATTAGAACAGTTCGTCGCCAGATAAAAAATGATGTTTTCAGCAGTAAAAACTGTGTTTCTACGGCTACAATAAGGAGTTTTGTGACCGTGGTATTTCATGAAAATTACGTTGATTTGAATGAGAGGCAGCGTCTAACGGAAGTTCCAAGACAATCGGATGGCAAACGCGGAAGAAAAAAAGACAAAAAGGGGCGGGGCTGCATAAGGTGAATAGAAAATAATTTTAGTCAAGTTCCAGTAAAAGGGTAATTTAGAGTAAGTCTCTAGTACAGACAAATTTAGTGAGCATAAAATATTTATTTTGTCTTTCATTTCGTTGTTATTTGGCAAATGATACACTGATGTGTGTCATCCTTGTAGTACAAATTGGTCTACAAGGTTTCATTATTGAGGCAGAAATTTGGACCGGTCATCTTGGGTAAAAACAGACAGGTAAGGGATAACGAAAACAGTGTTGGTTTCAAAGCAATAGAAACTGAATCAGCAGAATCAGAAAATATACTTTTCTTAAGGTGGAAGCCATTCGGGTTAGAGTCCTGCTGCTTGCTGCCACACCATCATCCATTAGATCAACCTGTCTCATTCTCAGTCCTTGTGAGAACCTGTGACAAACCCAGTTGGACAAAAGGAAAAGGACAAATTTAATTGATACAATAACTAAGCAAGACACAAGGCATAAGACATGCATCATCTTGCAAGGTTCAGATGGTGGAGCACAAAGAAAATGGGAGGAATTAAATCCAGCCCTGCCCCGTGGGCCTAGCTTATCACACTGAATATCGCACTACTCTGTCTTTAACTTGATTTACCATACAATGGTTGTGTAGGCCTACTGTAAGCAGTGTCAACAGTTACGCACACCGCTCTAGGCCTAGCCTACTGTGCCAAACATGTCCAAGAGCAATTTCATGCGATTTCCCACACTGTAGGCCTACCAGACCACCTCTAGGGGGCATCATTGCACCATTTTAAATAATTTAATCGAGGAGCCTATGCTATAACTTCCATTATTTCATTTTAAATTTGTTATTGTAGTTACAGGACAAAATTGCTGTAGCCTACAGTATAAATACTGTAAATGCAAGCTTTTTTTTCCAGCATGCACAAGAAAATGTAGGCATATTATGTGTAAGCTTGTCAATGTTGTGCTCGTAGGCTAGCTAGCAGGTCAAGGGAAAATCCCTATGATAACTCTGAAATGATGCAGGAGCTCATGTTGCTAAAGTGTCAGCTGCATTAACTAGGTTAGGCCTACTATGTAGAAACCACGGCATCGGAGTGAGGTTACACGCACCATCTAGAACCTAGCCTTTTAGCCCATAGGCTACTGTTGGTTAGGACGGCTAATGCCCAATGATGCCTTTAGATTAGGATAGGACTACTTCAAAAATAAATATCGGCTTTCGCTTGTTTTCGTAAGTCTGGGCTACTGCATGGATATGGCCTTACCTGTATATGAATTCTAAATGATTCTGTAAAGATCGGCGTGATCTGTAGAAAATAGTCCCCTTACGAACAGAAGCCATCCCTCGACAGGAACGAGCCTTGCAGATCCTGAAAGATTGTGGTTTTTAGCAAACACCAATTTAAGTTTCAGTCTCAAAAACAACCGTAAACAGACAGAATAGCTAAAATGACAACTTACCAATGGCATCCATCTTGGTGATTCATTTTTGAAAGTTTCATGGACCTCTGGCACTTTTGGCAATTCATGTGGCGCCACAAAACACCATGCTTTTGCATCCATAATACAACTTTTCGTTTATGTTGTGTTGAATTCTGAGCACGCAGAAGCTGTAAAACATCGTTCTTGAGCGTCCTAGACCTACTCATGTTAACACCAGCAGAGCTCTGGTTAAAACGAAACCAAGTTTGCGCGCTATATTTGACAATGACATCATCAGATTGCGTAGCATAAAACGCTACCGCTGCCTAGGAGTTGCCTCTTGCCTGCCAGAGGTAAACGGTGAACCAGAGATCAGGAGATAAGCGACTGCGTGTCTACGGAATCTACGGAAAAGGTAAAAAACTAATTTTAGATGTAACATATGGTCTTTGTGCGAATCTATGGTTGCAACATTGACTTATCTATAAAATGTATAAGCTTAAAGTCATAATTTCCACTTGTCTGCAAAGTCATTTTATATTAGCTGGTTAGCTAACAATGCATGGTTAGCCATGTTTGTTACAGCAGCCAGTTTATTGATGAATTCGACAATAAATACAAATGAATTATGACTAAGTGTAGGAAAATGTGTTGGAAGCTAATAATTGTTCGACGTGACCGAAGTAAAAAGCAAACTAAATTTAACTTGTGTGTTGCATTCACAGACATGAGACCCCCAAGGCGCAAACTCCCATTGCGCTCTAAAGCAAGTGGCACTGGAACCATCAACCTTACGACTACGCAGGTGAATTCCTCACCAACTCGCGAGGGTAAGTGCAGTGTACAGACTTGCTGCTTCTTGGTGTAGTTGGCAATGCATTCAGTTATGGGGACATTCGCTAGAGTGCCTCTCCTTTTTGTTGAATAAAAGAGAAATGTCGCAGTTAATTCAGTGTATTGGTATGGAAAGAATGTCTGTTTTTGCAGTCAAAACCTAAAACATACATACATCAACTGTAGTTCGAGAATGTATCAAATGAACCTGCATCGAGTCATCAACAGTTGATGCACACGTGCGTGTGATACTTTCGCTTTTAGCAGGGACGAGAAGCATGCAATTTAAATTGCAACTCCGCAAGGGGGTGTAGCGAGTCAGTAGAAAAATCATTGGCGGATTTTGGAGCTTCATGGCTAAATAAACAATTATGTGTGGTAAGAAACCTGGATATGTATTGTCAGTCAAAAGTGATATTTACGAATACCTACGTGTTTCTCATTTGTGAACAATTTTACCCCTGACTACTGATCTCAAATAAAGAAATAGTTGTTGTGATATTCTATTGGGATCAGTGCCACTGACTCACTAGCATTCTGGCTGAGTTATGTGTCAGACAATTTGGAAGGGATTTTACAATAAAAATAATCGACATTTTGTTTATCAACTGATTGTGAAGTTAGATTCCCCCGTGTTGTATGAATGAATGCAATAGTAAGAGGAAAAATTTGTCTAATGAAATGCAGCTTTTAGGGAGCACAGCTCCATAGAACCCAATTCATTCGTCGTGACTTTTTAAACAAGGTGATTTTGTGCTCACAACTTTTCTGGTTTGTTTTCTTCTATGATGCAGATCTACCTGGTTCAACAGCTCCAGCCCCAACAGCAACACATGAAATTGCGATGCTGAAAATGAAGATGGAGGCAGAAAAGGAAAAGGCCAGCCTTAGGGATGAAACAATCTCCATATTGCAGGCGGATAAAGTATACCTACAGGATGAGCTTGCGAAGAAGGATGCAGTCATTTGCAGTGCCTTCCCTAAGATGAAACCAACTAAGAAACAAGGTGACATAATATAACACATAATAATATACATGTGGGTCTTTCACAAGTGGCCATATTGTTGATAGAACATAGTTGCTTTTGTTCCTGACACCTGCATTAACTGAATGAGTGCATGTCAATAATACAGCTTTGGATATTTCTCAGCTCAAAAGAGCCCATGGCAGCAATAGTCACCTCATTATTTGTCAACTGTTTTCTCCTTGTTAAATAGATTATCGGAAACCATGCACAAGCACAGCCTTCCCATTATCAACGTCTGAAGAAACTGCTCCAGAGAATCCATCCTCTAGCCTCTCTGACTCATCAGCTGAAAATGTCAAACTTAAAGGGAAGCATAGGCCTAAGAAGAAGTGTCAGAAGAAGTCTAGTGAAGCTGTGCATATTCGTGTTCGCAGTAAGTATTTCCCATACATATGCCATCCAGGGACTTATATGTTTGAACCCTTTAATCCATAAGGTGTTCTTACCCCGTGGTCACACGGGCGAAAAAACCACTGGTGTTGGGCAACTAGTTCCCATTCATTTTCAATGACGGTAGGCAATGGGCAATTAGTACAGGCAACTGAGCAACAGATCGCCTGGTGGGCAGGGAAAAAATAGAAATGCAGGCTATTTTCTGCAAAAGTTGGGCGATTTAACAAGGCGATTTTTCATAAAAGCCAATCAGAGTGAAGGAATGCGTGACGGCATACTTTCAAAAAGAATTTTGATCGGACGCCTGTAATGGCGGAGCTAACGCCAAAATCGCATTTATCTGAAACAAACTAAGAAGTTAAGGATTTATGACTTGATATTTTGTAAAACGAGGCGGCAAATGAGGTAAGATAAACCTGAAATCATGGGTTTTGTAACACAAAAATACATCTGTAGCGATATACGTTGTCGCTAGTGTTTGCCGGTAGCAACGAACTTCATACGAGTCACGCCTCCTTGGCAACTGAGTTGCTTGTTCAAATTGTCCAGTTGCCCTCCCTTGTGACCACAGGGTTATTGTCTAAACAGCTGGCAACAAAAGTTAGTACAGCATATGTTCAACTGTAATCATATTGTCTGAGCATCCATCATTATTCTAAACTGTCTAAAGTACTGAGGACTGTGTTTGGAGTTATTGCAGCCATGGTATTAACATATAGCTTTGTTGTTCTTGTACCTTTTTTATGTTTAGTGCGAAACACCAAAGGGATCGTCCTGAGATATGTTGCTGCTTTGGAAGCTTTCAAAAAGGGCCAGTCAATGAAAGCTGCTTTTGCAGCAATCGGTGTCGATAGGAATACAATTTCGCGCACCGCAGTCATCGCCGAAATACACTTGGCAGCACCGGATGTCTTTGACACATTGCAGTGGAATGAGCGAACGGAGACACTTTCTGCCTTCATCCAAAGGTGCCGAGCAACCTTGTCTCCTGAACTTTTGCAAAAAATAAATCAAATGAAAATGGACGGGGAGTTGCTTCCTATAGCACAACATTAGGTCTTTAGGGTCAAAATACTTGAGTGTGTTGTTACTGTTACTGTCTCACTGTTACTGTTGGGCTATTTGCCTTAAGCTATTCTGCTTTTATTTTTCATGAAAAGCACGAAAATGTTCAGGAGCCTATTGTGATAATATGTATGATATTGACATACACATACTTTACAGGAACATTCCACCTTTTTATGATATGGGTTATCCTCTCACATGGAATTGCACATTTGTGGAAAAACATTTTAGCTTAAGTGCATGCTTTTTCCTAGTCTGGTAACCCCAATTTTAACCTTTTTTAAGCTTAGCATAGGTGCTTGAAAATAAAGGAGCCAATGAGTTGATATCTGGCTCTTTTACATTTCATTCCCTATGTTAAGATAAAGCTAAAATCAAGGTTGCCAGACTTGGAAAAGAGTCGTACATATGTGAGTCATACATATGTGGAACATTCCCATCATTCAGGTTCATATTAGAAGGGGCTCAGTTATCATCTCTGATGAGTGGAGAGCATACTACAGGGTATCAGCAGAGCTGGGCTTCAGGCATTACACCGTACATCACAAAAGAAATTTTGTTGATCCAACTACCAGAGCCCACACTCAGAATTTAGAACGTGCTTGGCAGACATTTAAAATGGATGTTTGGCGACATTGTGGCAACCGTTCATCAAAACTTTTAAAACAACACCTGAAAGTTATAGAGTGGGAGTACTGGTTAGCTAGAAATCATGGGGCACACATACTTGGACGCATCATACATGATATAAGAAAATACAATCTACATAAGTGCTAAGTAAAACCACATGCACTGAGCCCCACAAATGTAACTCCACGTAAGTTTTCAAAAAGGGTGTCCTTTGAGGGCTTATTGTTGGACTGTTGGAAAATTGGACACTGTTGGCAATATACAGTACTATTTTGTTCCATTAAAAAAAAATGAAAAATGCTTTCCTTTTGTATTTACTGAGTTAATTGTGCCTCATAACTGTTTATTATGCTCTTATATCTACTTATAACCACAGCTCATTTGTACTACTTTACCTAAAGCTGACAAGTAACACCTATGATAGTCCATAGTGCTTTATAATGTGCACATGGGGTAAAGATGCCAGACTCTGTTCATTGCACCTTTAATTACTCCTAGTACTTATATCTGTTTATAATAGTGTCATGTTTTTGTCACTTTACTTAAAGCTGGCAAATAACACTTATGATATTGCATAATTATGTGCTATAGATCATTGTAAATACTTATATCTACAGATACAACGCTATAGTAGAATTCAAAACTCGCTATGCATCAATATATGGATTTCGAAAAGCAAAGAAGTTATGGTGCATTATAAAACTTGACTAGTGAATAGGCAGACATTTGATATATTTATAATGCATTATTCAGATTTCAATTATAATCATTCATAATTAGTTGTCATAATGCATTATAACGTTGGTTATGATGAGTTGTGAATACATATAGATGGTTATAATAAGCATTACAATGCATTACAGACGCATTATAAAATGTTATGAATGCATTCATAGGGCATTATAGATACAACCTTCATAGAAAGTGTTACCAAGTGATCTCAGTCCTACTTATTTCGGTATTTATCATTTTTAGCTCCTTTTCTGTTGTCAGTAAAGCTTGCTATTTGCATGTCTGATAATGTAGTTAGAACAACCTTTATTTTAAAACAAGTGCAGCTCACTGATTGGTATGTGGTGTCCCTTGACTGTTTAAAAGTACATTCATATTCCAATATTACTTGGAATGTGACCATATTCTGAATATGATGGTGCCATGTAAATTCTATATTCTGATTAACTTAACCCGAAGTTAGTCATATTCCGAATAAGCATGATCAGAATAAGGTAGGTGGAGTAAACTGATCATAATTATTGAGCTGTGTTCTGGACATGTAAACACCTTGGAATATCAATGGACACCACTAACCACTCAGTCATTGGCATGTTAAATAAAGGTTTAGGTTGTTTTAAGGACATTATCGGACATGCAAATAGCACACCATTCTGAAGCAGACAGGGGGATTCAAAATGATCTGAGACCAAATTTTTGGAATTGATTGTTATCGGCGATAAACGAGCGAAAAAAGTCCCATTGAAATGAATGGTGGAACTCTCTGCATTCTATTTTCCATTGTTGTCACCTTAGCCACTTACTGTAAACATTCCACTGCTTCTGCTGGCAGTCGGAACTTTATTTGCATGAGAATTCTATTTCAACTAGAAACTATTATCAGCTGCATTAAATCAACTTTTTCTACATTTTTAAACAACTTTACAATAAGCAACTTTTTATGCAACCATCAGCAATATACCAATTGATGCAGCCGAAGGCTGCGTCCAACTGTTTCAACTACTTTAACTATTGTAACAATCTGCATTCATCCAACTATCATACAATTCTACTTTTTTGCAACTTCTTTGCAACTTGTTGGTCTTCCTTCAGATTTTTCTTCTTTTCTTCAACAATTCTACTATCAACCTTTCATCATCTTTTGCAATAGCCCCTACTGGTAGCACTGGACGCGGCCAAAGGCCGCGTCTCACAATATCTACTTTTTCTTCTACCAACTGTAAATGCAACTTTCATCCTTTGCACCAACTTCCACATTAATGAGCTGGCATCAATATGATTAACATAGCAACCAGCATAGCAACTAGTATATCCGTCCTAGCAACGGCCTAGCAACAGCTTCCAGCACCATTGCAACGTCTTGGGAACCACTGCGACAATGATGACAAAGCACTCAGCATAGCATCCAACATTACGAACATGGCAACCAGCATAGCAACAGACATGTCCGCCCTAGCAACGGCCTAGCAACAGGTTCCAGCACCCTTGCAACGTCTCAGGAACCATTCCAACAATGATGACATGGCAATCGACATAGCAACCAACATGATCAACATAGCAACCGCCATGTTCGCCCTAGCAACGGCCTAGCAACAGCTTCTAGCAGCCTTGCAACGTCTTATGAACCACTCCAACAATTATGACCTATGCACCCACATAGCAACCAAGATGATCAATGTCACAACCAGCATAACGACCGCCATATCCGCCTAAGCAATGCCCCAACAACAACCCTAAGCAACCTTGCAACTTTTTAGGAACAACCTTTACATTTATGACGTATCAATCAACATTGCATCCAACATGATCAACCTAGCAACCACCATAGCAACCACCATATCCGCCTTAGCAACAGCTTAGCAACAGTTTCTAGCGCCCTTGCAATGCCTTGGGAACCACTTCCACGTTAATGACCTAGCAATCAACATAGCCACCAACATGATCAACGTAGCAACCAGCACAGCAACCACCATGTCCGCCTTAGCAACGCCCTAGCAACAACCTTACGCAAACTTGAAACTTCTTAGGAACAACTTCCACATTGATGATGTAGCAATCAACATTGCATCCAACATGATCAACAAAGCAACCAGCATAGCAACCGCCTTATCCGCCTTAGCAACGCCCTAGCAACAACCTTAAGAAACCTTGTTCAATGTAGCAACCAGCATGGCAACCACCATACTTAATATCTTACTTACATACAGTATCTTACTTAGTTACTGTACTTATCTTACTTACTTTCTTCCTTAGCAACAACTTCAATGGTTTAGCAACTATATCATGTTTTATTTCTCTTATCAGATGTTTATGCAAAAAATGTCACTTTCATAAAACTTTTTTTTTACATTTTGCATGCACTATGTAATTTCCATGGAATTACAATTTCTAGTTATAGTGCATGCAAAGCAATGCACTATATTGTTATTCGGGTGCTTCTTCTTATTTTTTTTATTCCACATCGTTTTTTTGCGATTAATTCAGCATCAACCGTTCAACATATCAACGTCATTCAAACACCGTTGCGTAGCTCTGCAATTGGTGCGGTGAGCTGCTACTTTTCGATTTTGCAACTTTTATACTTTTTGCGTTATCGGCGATAAACGAGCGAAAAAAGTCCCATTGAAATGAATGGTGGAACTCTCTGCATTCTATTTGCCATTGTTGTCACCTTAGCCACTTACTGTAAACATTCCACTGCTTCTGCTGGCAGTCGGAACTTTATTTGCATGAGAATTCTATTTCAACTAGAAACTATTATCAGCTGCATTAAATCAACTTTTTCTACATTTTTAAACAAGTTTACAATAACCAACTTTTTATGTAATCATCAACAATCAACCATTAGACGCAGCCGCAGGCTGCGTCTCACTTTTTCAACTACTTTAACTATTGTAACAATCTGTATTCTTCCAACTATCACACAATTCTACATTTTTGCAACTTCTTTGCAACTTGTTGGTCTTCCTTCAGATTTTTCTTCTTTTTTTCCCCAACAATTCAACTATCAACCTTTCATTATCATTTGCAATAGCAACTACTGGTAGCACTGGACGATATCTACTTTTTCTAATATCAACTGTAAATGCAACCACTCCAACAATGATGATATGGCAATCAACATAGCAACAAACATGATCAACGTAGCAACCAACATAGCAACCATCATGTCCGCCCTAGCAACGGCCTAGCAACAGCTTCCAGCACAATTGCAACATCTTGGGGACCACTTCGACAATGATGACTGAGCACTCAGCATAGCAACCAACATTACGAACATGGCAACCAGCATAGCAACGACTATGTCCGCCCTAGCAACGGCCTAGCAACAGCTTCCAGCACCCTTGCAACATCTCAGGAACCATTCTAACAATGATGACAGGTCAATCAACATAGCAACCAACATGATCAACATAGCAACCGCCATGTCCGCCCTAGCAACGGCCTAGCAACAGCTTCCAGCAGCCTTGCAATGTCTCAGGAACCATTCCAACAATGATGACATGGCAATCAACATAGCAACCAACATGATCAACATAGCAACCGCCATGTCCGCCCTAGCAACGGCCTAGCAACAGCTTCCAGCAGCCTTGCAAGGTCTTGCGAACCACTCCAACAATTATGACCTAGCAATCAACATAGCAACCAAGATGATCAATGTCACAACCAGCATAACGACCGCCATGTCCGCCTTAGCAACGGCCTAACAACAACCTTAAACAACTTTGCAACTTTTTGGGAACAACCTTTACGTTTATGACGTAACAATCAACATTGCATCCAACATGATCAACGTAGCAACCAGCATAGCAACCACCATGTCCGCCTTAGCAACGCCCTAGCAACAACCTTACGCAAACTTGAACCTTCTTAGGAACAACTGTCACATTGATGACGTAGCAATCAACATTGCATCCAACATGACCAACGTAGCAACCAGCATATCAACCACCATATCCGCCTTAGCAACAGCTTAGCAACAGTTTCTAGCACCCTTACAATGCCTTGGGAACCACTTCCAAGATAATGACCTAGCAATCAACATTGCATCCAACATGATCAACGTAGCAACCAGCATAGCAACCACCATGTCCGCCTTAGCAACGCCCTAGCAACAACCTTACACAAACTTGAAACTTCTCAGGAACAACTTCCACATTGGTGACGTAGCAATCAACATTGCATCCAACATGACCAACGTAGCAACCAGCATAGCAACCACCATATCCGCCTTAGCAACACCTTCCAGCACCGTTGTAATGTCTTGGAAACCACCTCCACAATAATGACCTAGCAAACAACATACATGTAGCAACCAACATGTTCAATGTCGCAACCAGCATGGCAGCCACCATATCTTACTTAATATCTTACTTACATACAGTATCAGTATCTTACTTAGTTACTATCCTTATCTTACTTACTTTATGCATTAGCATCAACTTCAATGGTTTAGCAACTATATCATGTTTTTTTCTCTCTTATCTGATGTTTATGCAAAAAATGTCACTTTCATAAAACTTTTTTTACATTTTGCATGCACTATGTAATTTCCACGGAATTACAATTTCTAGTTATTATTATTATTCCACACACTTTTCTGCGATTAATTCAACTTCAACCGTTCAACATATCAACTTCATTCAAACACCGTTGCGTAGCTCTGCAATTGGTGAGTGTTGCTCCTACTTTTCGTTTTTGCAACTGTTATACTTTTTGCGTAATCTGCGATAAACGAGCGAAAAAAAGTCCCATTGAAATGAATGGTGGAACTTTCTGCATTCTTTCTGCATTCTATTTGCCATTGTTGTCACCTTAGCCACTTACTGTAAACATTCCACTGCTTCTGCTGGCAGTCGGAACTTTATTTGCATGAGAATTCTATTTCAACTAGAAACTATTGTCACGGGTGTTACGGTAGGGTTTGGGCTTTGGTGGTGGGCGTGTCTCCTGATTGCCTGTCACCGGTAAGGGAGTTCAATCATGAATGGGGAGATGAGCGCAGCGGGAACACAGGTGCAGGGGATTAAGTTAAGTGAGTGGGGTCTTTAGTTTTGTGTTGGAGAGCGACAGAGAAGGTTGTGTGTGGCGAGAGTTGGGGAACTGTCTGAGTTACTACAGAGCGTGCCGGTGACCGGAGGCTAGTGTGGACACAGACCGACTGCGAGCCAGCCCAGCGGTTCCGAGGTGGCCGAGTGGGTCAGACGACGAGACTGCCTGTTGAAACATCGTGGGGGTGCGGCTTATGGTCGCCCTCTGCCAAGTTAAGTTGCCTTTTCCGTATCTTGCATGAGACTTGTGCCGTTGTGGAGAGGAACTGCTGTTACTAATGTTAGCCTATGCTACCGTGGACTAGGCTGCTGTGGACATTTAGAGTTGATGAGTTAACGTGGACTACTATGGACATTTCGAGTTGATGAACTGCGTATCCGAACGAACTCCGATAGGCATCTTATTGCTTGCTGTGCCGGCTTATAGCCCCTTCTTTGCATCACAAACATTGGCTTGCTGTGTGTTCACTGGGCGTGTGTGTGTGGTTGCTCGTGTGCGTGTGTTTGTATGTGGCGTTCTCACTCATTCCACTGATTGCCCGGAGAACATCGGAACACACATTTGTCTGAACTGAATGTTACACCTCAAACACCCACGAACTGCTATTAGCGTTTCTCTCTCTCTCTCTGTCTCCTCCTGCTTAGTGGCTGATCCTGTTTCCACCGGGGCTCTGGAAGGCCGCGGATCCGGGTGCCATTCGCCTCGCCTCTCGTCGCCCCTCCTCCTCCTCCCCTGAAGAGGAACCAACTCGCTGCCTCTGTCTCTCTCCCCCTGCGGATTCTTCTCCTCTGGAGTAACTTTGGAACTGTGGTGCTTCCTATGGACTGAGTCTCTTTTTTAGAAACTAATGGACTATTAAATAAAGTATTTAAATATATTTTTATTACATCTGGCTGTGGTTTGGATCATTACAGTAACTCCCCATTAGAAGTGTGAGATTTTACAATAGTTACAAGTGGCGTAGTCGGGTCAGGATTTCTTTTGGGTTGAGTGCTGTGGTGATCCAACATGCCAGGGGATGAGGCTCAAGGGGGTGGGCAGCAGGTTATGATGATGCCATTGTTTCTTGGAGCTCCATGGGGGCAGAAATTTAGTGGTGCTGGATCTGAACTCAAGTTTAGAGAATGGAAACAACAAATGGATACTGTATTAAACTTGCAACCGTTAACTGAACAACAGAAAGCACATTTAGTGCTGAGTAACCTAGAGGGCGACGCTCGACGAGAAATTTTGACACTTAATGCAACAGATCGAAATACTGTCAATAAGATTTTCAAAGTGCTCTCAGAATTGTATGGTTGTACTGTGTCTGCTGCAGCTTTACGAACCAAATTTTTCAATTGCAGACAAGAAATGGGACAGTCTCTTAAATCTTTTTCACTTCGCCTTAGGGAATTGTTTTCAAGATTGAAGGAGAAAGATGTAAGTGGCCTGAGGAATGAGGACGTCCTACTGCGAGACCAGTTCATCATGGGGTTGAAGGACGACCACATTCGGCGTGAACTGCGACAACAAGTGAGGAGATGTGAGGATCTGTCTTTTGAGGCTGTCTGGAAGGAGGCCTTGGCTTTAGAGGAGGAGCAGAGTGAAGCATGGCCAACGTCTGCATGTCTTGCGGTGAGTAGGCCCCCTGACCATGCTACCGCTAGTGACTGGAAACAAGCTTTTAAAGCTGAGATACTAAAAGAGGTTAAAGAACAAATGACTGAAATGACAAAAACATTATTGGATGAGATTAGAAGTGAACGTCCCCCATTGTTACGAGGCCCACCTCGTGAACGATCATATTCTGACAGCACATGGCGAGCCACATCCAGGCCACACACTCGCACTCAGACTCCTCCACCTCAACCTAGGTATAAATGGGATCCTCAAGGGAGGCCAATATGTAATCGTTGCGGAGAATCCGGACATATCAGTAGAAATTGCTCACCCAAGGAGAACCAGCAGGGTTTTTAGAGATTCCAGTCACTGTGGGTCAAGTGACTGGGCCAACGCCAAAGGACCCTGGTATGAATTTTAACAAAGCAATGGTAGCTGGAACTTGTCCGGTAGTGACTGTGGGGGTGGAGGGAAAAGAGATCCAGTGCCTTTTGGACACTGGCTCTCAGGTGACACTGTTTAGTGAGACTCTTTGCTCCAAGTTATTTGAAAATGAAAAAAAACAATGCACGACTGATTTGCCATGGCTAAGCCTACGTGCTGCTAATGGTCTTCAAATACCCTACATCGGTTATGTGACAGTGGATTTTCAAATTGGGAAGACCAATGTGCCCTCTAGAGGTGTTGTGATTGTGCAAGACGACTGTTTGGGGGAAAATAGCGCAATTTTAGGAATGAATGTAATAGGGGCATGTTGGCAAGAATTGTTTAACCAGCCCACCACATCTTCTACTTCTCCACACCACTCTTTGGGTAAAGAGTGGGATGCAGCTTTTGCAGACTGCTGTCGCATTCGTGCAACTTCCACCCAGCGGGCTAAACCCCGCACAGCTCGTCTAGCATATAGTCATGGCATTACCATTCCAGCACAGGCCGAAGCTCTATTGTGGGCAAAAGTAAATGACTCATTCATACAAGACTGTGCAGTAATGGTGGAACCCTTAGCTGAAATGGGGACAGTGGGAGTGGCTAGGTCATTGGCAACTGTGCGTAGGGGAGGGTCCCAATAAGAGTACGCAATGTCCAACCACACCCAGTGACGTTAAGTAAGCTACAAAGACTGGCCATTATTTCTGTTGTTGACTCTGAAGATGTGCGGGACGGACGGGACATTGCACTGAACTTGATTAGTCCGGATGTAGTAGAGGTGCAGGTTGTAGAGTTGGGGGAGGAGTCACCTGATGGGGGAGGGGTGGCGCCCAATATAGCTGGCCTTCAGGGGGAAGGGTTGGATTCAGCACAACAACAACAACTTCAGCAGCTGTTATCAAAATGGCAACATGTCTTCGCACAACATCCTGAGGATTATGGCAGAACAGCTGCAGTTAAACATCAAATTTCAACAGGGAATGCTGCCCCTATCCGTGAGAGGTATAGGCCAGTACCCCCCACCTTGTATAAAGAGATCCGTTCCCTGCTTCAAGGCATGTTGGAGGGTGGGGTGATTAGAGAAAGTTGTAGCCCATGGGCCGCCCCGATTGTTCTAGTCCAAAAGAAATGCGGAGCATGGCGTTTTTGTGTCGATTATAGGAAACTAAATAGAGTTACACACAGAGACGCTTTCCCTTTACCCCGCATAGAGGACTCATTGACTAGCTTGAGCGCAGCCGAATGGTACTCAACGTTAGACTTGGCCAGTGGTTACTGGCAGGTCGAAGTTGACGAAGCAGACCGTGAAAAGACCGCCTTCACAACACCTTTTGGACTTTTTGAATTCGAACGAATGCCATTTGGGTTAACTAACGGGCCCGCCACTTTTCAAAGGTTAATGCAAAGGTGTTTAGGTAACCAGCTTACAGAATCGGCATTAGTGTACCTTGATGACATCATTCTGTATTCTAAAGACTTTAACACCCACCTACACGACCTGGAGAGAGTGTTTCAGGCCATGGCGCATTATGGTTTAAAGCTCCATCCAGAAAAATGCCACCTTTTCCGGACCCAAGTAAAATTTTTGGGCCATCTAGTGAGTCATGAAGGCGTTGCACCCGACCCAGAAAAACTGGCGGCTGTAAAAAGGTGGGAACCACCTACCACAGTGCGGCAAGTTCGAGCCTTTTTAGGCTTTGTAGGCTACTATAGACGTTTTATACAAGGATTTTCGAAAATCGCGAAGCCGCTAAATGAACTGTTAGTAGGCACGGGGCGGTGTCGGGGCCGTTCATCACCATCTGTAAATTGGACACCACCCTGTGAGTCAGCTTTCCAACTGTTAAAACAGCGGCTTCTGGAAGCTCCTGTATTAGCCTATGCGAACTTTGACCTACCCTTCATTTTGTATACTGACGCTAGCAATTGTGGGTTGGGGGCGGTGCTAGCACAGCAGCAAGATGGCGTTGAGCGTGTAATCGCATATGCAAGTAGAAGTCTCCACCCTGCGGAACGAAATGATTCCAACTATAGCTCTTTTAAACTGGAGCTACTCGCATTGAAATGGGCTTTAGTGGAAAAATTCAAAGATTATGTCTGGGGAGCAAAAATTATGGTTGTGACCGACAACAGCCCACTGGTACACTTACATACAGCTAGGCTAGGATCTGTTGAACAACGCTGGGTGGCACAGCTAGCCAGTTTTGATTATACCATCAAACACCGCCCAGGAAAAGACCATGTCAATGCGGATGTGTTGTCCCGATTTCAAACTACCCGTGCAGAACATCCACCTGATTCGTCTTTTGAACAAGAGTTATTGGTCAGTGCGGTAGGGGTGCACATGGGAAAAGACTGTTACCCAGAGGGATGGGGGTGGGATCCAGTGCGTTGGAGAACATTTCAAGAGCAAGATCCGGCTCTACAAGTGATTGGCCAGGCCCTAGAGGTAGGCAGGTTGCCAAAAGCAGCGGAACGAAAGGGGCAACCTGGGGACACCCAGCGTCTGTTTAGTCAATGGGACAGACTAAAGTTGCGGGAAGGGGTCATTTGTAGGCAGGTCCAAGACTCTCAAACTAATGAATTGTATACACAGATCGTTGTTCCCACAGCTCACACTCAGTCACTTTGGGAGGCGTTTCACCAACATACGGGCCATCAAGGGTGGGAAAGGACCTTGTACCTGCTGCGGAAGAACTTTTATTGGGGAAGGATGGAGTCCAGTGTGAGAGGCTGGATACAGACTTGCCCCCGTTGTGTGCTGCGAAAGTCAAAGCCTGACGGTAAAGCCCCTCTAGTCCCCATGCTACCCAGTACGCCATTGGAGACTTTGGCAATAGACTTTCTTACATTAGGTAGACCCACTGACCGGTTCCAAAACATATTGGTGATGACTGACTTATTCACAAAATATGCCTGGGCCGTCCCTAAAAGTGACCAGACTGCTGTCACAACAGCCCGGGTTCTCTGGAACCACGTTATACAACCATTTGGCTGCCCTGAAAAAATACATTCAGATCAAGGTGCAAATTTCGAGTCAGACTTGATTTATGAACTGTGTCGACTTTATGGAGCTCAAAAGACTCGCACCACCCCCTACCATCCACAGGGGAATGGGGGGTGTGAAAGACTCAATCAGACTCTACTAAACCTTTTGGGAACCTTAGAGGAAGATAAACAGACAAGGTGGGTGGAATATCTGCCTGCTTTGATCCAAGCATATAATAATAGTATTCACAGTTCCACTGGATATGCACCAACATATTTAATGTTTGGTAGACATGTTAGACTTCCCATTGAATTAGTGATGGGGACAGCGGGTGCAACCAAACAAGGAAGTGCGACTGACTGGGTGACTCGGCATCATGAACATCTGGTCTATGCCTATGTCAAGGCAGGTGAAAACATGAAGAAGGCAGCTGAGAAAAACAAGAAGCTGTATGATGCGACAGCTAAAGATGTGCCTTTTGTGGCTGGTGAACGGGTGTTGGTCTTAAATAGAAGAAAAGGTAAGGGGAAACTGCGGGACAGATGGGAGGATCGCCCATACGTGGTGATTGGACAAGAACGGCCCAACCATCCTGTCTACAGACTCAGGCCTGAGGGTGCAGACGGTCCAGTCCGTGTACTTCACCGCAACCAACTTCGCCCCTGCTTGCTCTACCCCACGTCAGTACCTGACCAGCAGGGGGAGACCGATGCACCTGTGCAAGCACCTGCCTGGGGGCTGACCCTGCCTATGGTAGCCAATGCCCCCTTAGAGGATGCAGATGACCCTCAATATGAACCCCGCCGCTCCGAAAGGCCTAATTTGGGAAATCCTCCAGAGAGGTATGGGCACTGAGGTGTGGTTATACAGTAATGCAGTTCTTGGGGGCAAGAACCATGTCAGTCTGGGGGGGGAAATGTCACGGGTGATCACTTTGGTGGTTGGTGTGTCTCCTGATTGAATTCATCTATGGTGATATAGTAAAGCTGTTCTTGGGGACAAGAACCAGTTCAGTCTGGGGGAGAAATGTCACGGGTGTTACGGTAGGGTTTGGGCTTTGGTGGTGGGCGTGTCTCCTGATTGCCTGTCACCGGTAAGGGAGTTCAATCATGAATGGGGAGATGAGCGCAGCGGGAACACAGGTGCAGGGGATTAAGTTAAGTGAGTGGGGTCTTTAGTTTTGTGTTGGAGAGCGACAGAGAAGGTTGTGTGTGGCGAGAGTTGGGGAACTGTCTGAGTTACTACAGAGCGTGCCGGTGACCGGAGGCTAGTGTGGACACAGACCGACTGCGAGCCAGCCCAGCGGTTCCGAGGTGGCCGAGTGGGTCAGACGACGAGACTGCCTGTTGAAACATCGTGGGGGTGCGGCTTATGGTCGCCCTCTGCCAAGTTAAGTTGCCTTTTCCGTATCTTGCATGAGACTTGTGCCGTTGTGGAGAGGAACTGCTGTTACTAACGTTAGCCTATGCTGCCGTGGACTAGGCTGCTGTGGACATTTAGAGTTGATGAGTTAACGTGGACTACTATGGACATTTCGAGTTGATGATCTATATTGGACTACTGTGGACATTTAGAGTTGATGAACTGCGTATCCGAACGAACTCCGATAGGCATCTTATTGCTTGCTGTGCCGGCTTATAGCCCCTTCTTTGCATCACAAACATTGGCTTGCTGTGTGTTCACTGGGCGTGTGTGTGTGGTTGCTCGTGTGCGTGTGTTTGTATGTGGCGTTCTCACTCATTCCACTGATTGCCCGGAGAACATCGGAACACACATTTGTCTGAACTGAATGTTACACCTCAAACACCCACGAACTGCTATTAGCGTTTCTCTCTCTCTCTCTGTCTCCTCCTGCTTAGTGGCTGATCCTGTTTCCACCGGGGCTCTGGAAGGCCGCGGATCCGGGTGCCATTCGCCTCGCCTCTCGTCGCCCCTCCTCCTCCTCCCCTGAAGAGGAACCAACTCGCTGCCTCTGTCTCTCTCCCCCTGCGGATTCTTCTCCTCTGGAGTAACTTTGGAACTGTGGTGCTTCCTATGGACTGAGTCTCTTTTTTAGAAACTAATGGACTATTAAATAAAGTATTTAAATATATTTTTATTACATCTGGCTGTGGTTTGGATCATTACAGTAACTCCCCATTAGAAGTGTGAGATTTTACAATAGTTACACTATTAACAGCTGCATTAAATCAACTTTTTCTACATTTTTAAATAACTTTACAATAAGCAACTTTTTATGTAACCATCAACAATCAACCATTTGACGCAGCCAAAGGCTGCGTCCAACTTTTTCAACTACTTTAACCATTGTAACAATCTGTATTCATCCAACTATCATACAATTCAACTTTTTTGCAACTTCTTTGCAACTTGTTGGTCTTCCTTCAGATTTTTCTTCTTTTTTTCAACATTACGAACATGGCAACCAGCATAGCAACAGACATGTCCGCCCTAGCAATGGCCTAGCAACAGCTTCCAGCACCCTTGCAACGTCTCAGGAACCATTCCAACAATGATGACATGGCAATCGACATAGCAACCAACATGATCAACATAGCAACCGCCATGTTCGCCCTAGCAACGGCCTAGCAACAGCTTCTAGCAGCCTTGCAACGTCTTATGAACCACTCCAACAATTATGACCTATGCACCCACATAGCAACCAAGATGATCAATGTCGCAACCAGCATAACGACCGCCATGTCCGCCTTAGCAATGCCCCAACAACAACCTTAAGCAACCTTGCAACTTTTTAGGAATGCTGCAATGCTGCGGATCACTTCAAGAGGTTCCAAAGCCCTTGGCACGTTGCTGCCTATCAGCAATTCAACTTCAGAGTTGAGTTCCGGTAAGCTGACATCTCTCAAGTGAGGCCATCTTTCAAGATCCTTTTGATGGTTTATGCAAAAAATGTCACTTTCATAAAACTTTTTTTTTACATTTTGCATGCACTATGTAATTTCCATGGAATTACAATTTCTAGTTATTATTATTATTTGAAGCTTTTATTACTTAATTTTATTTTATGATTTTATTATTTTATTTTATTATTTCATTATTATCTCTCTCTCTCTCTCTCTCTCTCTCTCTGAAAACACATTTCACTACATGTTTTACGAAAGTATTTCATTGTATGTGACAAATAAACCCTTGAACCTTCATCATGAATAATACATTTGTGAATACATGCCTAACAAATGGCTGATGTTGCTTTATGTTTTACAATTTGCTAATACAGACATTAATTAGGCATGCATTAATGCCTACTATGTGATCCTTAAAATAAAGTGTTACCATCTTTATATAGAAAAATATAAGTCCGGTTTCTGTACAAAATAAGATGTTTCCAGTTTCACATTTCCATGTTTACAGTTTCTGTTGCGGTGGCTACTACGCAAGGCCACCGAGGAGCACAGAGAGGGAGCGACGCTGACGCGCAAACAATCTTGTTCGTTTGTTCGTTTATTAGCAAAAGTTAAAAACATCCAAAAATGTATAGTAAAAAATGTAATCCAAAATACCAGTGCAGTGACGGTGACGGTGCCAGTGGGACAATAAGACGTGAACATAAAGGATGGTACAAAATTGATACAAAAATGCGGTCAACGAAAAATGTGCTCTCCCTACTGAGCCCTCTCCCTCCACTACGGGTGCACCCAGGTGCCTATATTGGATAATTGGTTTCCCACACCCGCGCTCACGTGACTCCCACACACCACAGGTGAACACCAAAATAAAAGTAAACGTCACACACCCAGCAGTCAAGGCATATGGCCGCTACATTCCAGCCCCTAATTATTACCACTATGTACTAAGGTAATAATTACACATGACACATACACACTCACTCAGACCACACACACACACACACACACACACACACACACACACACAATCCATGAAAGCATCACACTACAATGGAATGTGTCCTCTTCTTGACGAAACTTCAAAGTCAAGTCTGGGCCAGAGGTTCAAGCACATAGCCCGTCAGAGTGGTCTTTACCACCACCCTCTGTCATAAGTGAGTAAGTGTGGTCAGTCAGTCATAATGTCAAAGCAAGAAGATCTTCAGGCTTCCGCCTCTTGCAAGAAACGCAAGTGGTCTGTCTAACATGTTAGTCATGGTCTTAATCTGAAGCCTTCAGACTAGACCTCTAGGTCAAGAAAAGTCTGAACACGTCTATCCATGATCAAGTTCTGTTGCACACGTAAAATTATGCAAATGTGCTGCAATGAGTTCTCCATAGACTGGTGGTTTCAAATTTCTTGTGATAAATAACTGTTCCAACCTGCTATGTTCTTCCACTGGCCAATGTGTCCATGCAGATGATGGTAGAAGATCAAACCTGCCATGCCCTTTCTTGCGCAGCTGTTGCAACATGGTCTTAGCAGTAAAGACAGCAGGAATCAGAGAAGCTGAAGGGTTGCAAGATGGACTCACAAAGGAGAGTATGACTCTTTTTAGAGGTTTTCTTTGCACCACGGTATTCAGCTTACAGGTGTCTGATGGTAGGTGCCACACTGCCTCCGACACTCTCTCCACAGGAAGCACTTCACTGTCCAAATCCAAGTTCTTGGTATCCTTAGCACTCTGCTTATCTGGTACAGCATCCATAACATCGCATTGATTACCCATTCCTTCAGTCAACTTGAAGCCACCTTGTGGTTCATCATAACCGCACACTGAAGAATCAGTCTCGGACTGCTGCTGCACAACCTCATCAGAATTCAGAACAGATATGTGATTAACCATTGCAATGCCAAATTCATCACTGTCTCCACCAAACAGTCCATTGACGGTCCATCCCAGCATGGTTTTGATGGCGTATGGTCCATCATCAATGCTGCGGATCACTTCAAGAGGTTCCAAAGCCCTTGGCACGTTGCTGCCTATCAGCAATTCAACTTCAGAGTTGAGTTCCGGTAAGCTGACATCTCTCAAGTGAGGCCATCTTTCAAGATCCTTTTGATGGGGAATATTATCTCTGTTGACAGGCATTATTTCTTGTGTGTAGATACTAGGTAATTTGCAAAACTGATCACTGTCTAGGCCAGCCACCTCCAGTCCTGTGACCACATAGCTGTCGATCACATTCTGTTGACCCATAGTACGTAGAATAATACGTCTTGTCTTTTCTGAGAGGTTGAGCTTGTTCATCAGGCTTGTAGTGCAGAAGACAGCTGTGCTGCCTGGATCTAAGAAGGCATAAGTAGTCAAGATCATATTATTCTTGGTAGACTTAATCTGCACAGGTACTATGGGAAGTCTACACTTATTACCGCCAGCCCCAGTCAAACCACTGGACACAACAGTTTTAGTCACTGCTGCGCACAGTGCCTCAGTTTCAGTTTCGTTTTGCCTTTCCTTTGATTCAATGTGAAGCATCGTGGGATGACTCAAACTACAAGTTTCACAGGATAAACGGTTTCTACAGTCCTTGCTTATGTGTCCTATACACAAACAGGCGAAACAAGCACCCTTTTCCTTTAAGAAAGCAATCTTCTCTCCATGAGACCTTTCCTTCAGTTGAGGGCACAAGTCCAATGTGTGTCCAATTCCACAAAACAGACAGTTCTTAGATGGTAGGACATTAGCTGCAGTCCTTTCCTTTGTTTCTGTGTTCTTCCCAACAGTGTTCACATTTGTGGCAAAACTACTCATCTTGGGGCGGGAGGCAGACTGGATTTGATTTAGCCCTCTACTGGATGTTGGCGAGGCATCTTGAATATTCCCAAAGACAGGATCGTTAGCAATTCTTGCTTGCCTCTCAATAAAATGGACAAGGTCACTAAAAACAGCCCTTTGACGGCATCTCTCCTGTATCTCGCAGGCTACGGTTCTCCAGCGGTCTCTTAGTTTGTAAGGCAACTTCTTTAAAATAGCAAGCATGTTAGCCGGCATATCCAATTCATACATGTACTGAACATCATTCATCATATTGCAGCAACCTTTGAGAAAGAGACTGTAATCATGTAATGCCTTGACATCTTCAGACTTAATTGGAGACCATGACAGAACCTTCTCCATATATGCAGCTGAAATCAGCTGCTCATTACCAAAATGTTCTATCAACAGGCCTTTTGCTTGAACATATCCCCTCTCAGGATCAGCATACAGACAGCTTCTGACAAGCTCTCTTGGGCACCCACTAGTAAATTGTTCAAGAAAATATAAACAGTCACTGTAACTATCACACTTAGTTTCAATGGCATTCTCAAAGGCCCTGATGAAAGAATGATACTGCAATGGGTCACCATCAAACACTTGAATCTCTCTTTTTGGTAAAGAGGTTAGTCGCTGTTGCTGCATCAGTAAAGTTGTTATTTCATTTTGCTTGTTCATAAGATCAAGAACAGTATTTTGACCAGTGTGGTTCAGAAGACTTTCAACATTCTGTGTGCATTGTGTTCTGCTCTGTGACTGACCGTGGAAGGCAATGTGAGGATTGGACTGAAGCTTGTGATGTTCTGAGGTAGAGAACTGAACTCTAGCGGAGTGTGTGGCCATTTTGACTTTGGGCCTGGTTGCTGGGTCACCACTCCTATTTGTGGCCAGCAGGGCAGTTTTTGGTGGCTCAGATGGCCCAGGGATAAAAGAGGTGGCATCTGCGTTAAGGGAGCTTGCTTGATGTTTACTTAAGTATGACTCTTTAGTCTTGGACTGTTTTGAGGTGCTCCTACTTATAGCACTGGTCAAACTAGCAGATTTGAGCACACTTACTTTAGCCATACGTGCTGCAATCTCCTCATCCAATTTAAACCTCTTTTTCCGTCTCCTTAACTGCTGCTCTTCCTCTTCAAGCGCATGTTTTGCTTGTATCAGTTTTTGCCTTGCCATCAATGCTGCCAATTCAGCTTCAGCTTTTATACAGGCAGAAGAGGTGCTAGATAAGAAACTCTTTTGTGAATGACTTGACACATTTGATGCACTGTCATCTGGTTGCACGTCATCCTGTAACTGTAGGTCTGTAGTCCTATGTATGTTATAGTCTACTGTCTTTGCTTTCACAGGACAATCATTTCCCTGAGGCACATTGATCATTTCAGGCACATTAGTTGCAACACAGTCATTTGTAGCAATTATGGAAGACGTTTCAACAGGATTTAAAGTCATTTTCGCCAGGCCAACAGCGTTTTCGTGAGACACATTGCCAATTTGAGGCATGCTTGCAACTGAAGAGGATTTCATTTCAACAGGGTCACGATGCATTCCACATTCATTTAACCACGTCAATACATCATCTTTAAATGCACTAGTATAGCCTTTGATGCTGGAAAACCATTCATTTTGAGAAGTTCTCTCATCGTCAGGTAATAAAGGAATTAATGAATCATGACACTCAACGGCAGAATTATATAGTTGTGTGAGCGTTGGCAACTTTGTTTTCACCTGTGGTGCATTTTCGTTTCGTTTCATATGATCTTTCATTGCTGGAATTAACTCTTTGATCTTAGTTACATGCCTTTTGCGATCCCTTTGAAGATTTTCGATTTGAAGCACTAATGCCTTTTCAGTGGATATTATTTCGCGTTTGCCAAGCGCTGCATCAGAAACATTTTCATTAAAATCACCTTTTTCACTCATATTGCCTTTAGTTTAAAAGTTTTTGCATTTGTTTGCAGAATAGCGGTAGCCACAACAAGTTCCTCAGTTAGGCTATAAACAAGCCTTTTACGTTCCAACAAACTTTCAGTGCTAATGTTAGTTCAGCATCGAATAACGTTACAGCAAACTCATCTCAGCAGGCTGCATTCCCCAATGGACACCACGAATCGTCTGAACTGCGTTTACCAATACACAGCTTCAAATGAAAGTGGACCTTTACAGGCCTACCAGTCTGGAGTTCGCAGTGCTGTTGGTCCTTGTTCTTGAAGTTCTTTGTCCACTCAAAGCGAGTCCTATTTCCAGTTACGTTAGACAAAGTTCAATATCCTTCTTCGGCTGTGTATCGGCTTAACGTTAATCCTGAGAACGTAGAAAGGCGAGGCTTGTTGGGCTACTAAACTACACGTTTTCGTTGACAATGTTGCGGTGGCTACTACGCAAGGCCACCGAGGAGCACAGAGAGGGAGCGACGCTGACGCGCAAACAATCTTGTTCGTTTGTTCGTTTATTAGCAAAAGTTAAAAACATCCAAAAATGTATAGTAAAAAATGTAATCCAAAATACCAGTGCAGTGACGGTGACGGTGCCAGTGGGACAATAAGACGTGAACATAAAGGATGGTACAAAATTGATACAAAAATGCGGTCAACGAAAAATGTGCTCTCCCTACTGAGCCCCTCTCCCCTCCACTACGGGTGCACCCAGGTGCCTATATTGGATAATTGGTTTCCCACACCCGCGCTCACGTGACTCCCACACACCACAGGTGAACACCAAAATAAAAGTAAACGTCACACACCCAGCAGTCAAGGCATATGGCCGCTACAGTTTCCTTAAACTAAACAAGCATGGCCAGCATGGCAGCATGGTCAAAAAATCTATGTGCATCTACAATCCTTCTCTTCTCTGCTGTTCTCTTCCAGCTCAGATGCGTCTTTATGATGTCAAATTAGAAGTGTCAAACCTAAAATGACAATTAACTTAAACTAAGATCATTGCATGAAATAATACATAAATCATAGAAATATTTAAATAAAATAATTATCTATATAATTAGAATTATATTATCTATGGCTCTAATAAGGAGGTTCCAAAGTGTGGCTATTTACACAAACTAATAAGGTTTGAAAGTCATGTGAACTCTACTGGTATTCAAAATTTGAAAGGAAGAAATTTGAAGGAGCCCAAGCCCCATTAAGTGCGAGTGAGCACAACCTACCACTAGGTGAGCTGGGCATGACAGCTACTTGAGTCACTCCTCCCCACAACACCTGTGTTTGGTGCATGTCTTGTGATATGACGTACAGTGGCTCGTACATGGCTCTAGGTAGAGATGAAGAGTGATGGCGTATTACTGGTGTGGGGAGGGTAGGTCCATTGCCCAAGCAATGAGAACAAAACTACTCCCTCCAAGGGGAATTTGACATTAATGACTGGAGAAAAAAAAATATGTCACTGCGTCTCACTGTAGACGGAATGCAACAATATTAGCACACCTGTCCTTTCCTATTAGAGGGGTTGACCAGCAGGTGGCAGAGTTCTTCTCCTGCAACACTTTCTGTAGGGCTCAAGGAAGTAACCGTTAAGAGCCAATTGCCGCCTCTGCCTTGGTCATATTATTCACTGTGCTGACGAATGAAGTTTAACGGTGAGTTTCTTCTTTCACTTCACTTTCATTAAGGCATTTTTAGACAAATATAGTTTAGCTTATAGTTTGAACCTATTCTGACATAGACTGTAGACTACTTAGGAAAATAGACTATGCAGAAGCCAATTACCGGTACTTTGGTTGTCTTGAGGCAGGTTTGGAACAGGATTACTTTAATTCATGAGACCTTTTTGTTTGTTTTTACATTTAAACTTCGTGATTGAAGTAGGCCATGTAGTTTGACCAAGACTAAATTAACCAGTAGACAGCCCAAGTTTAGACTTGACACTGATAACACACAGTCTTGTGGTGAAAAGTGGTACATCTTTAGCAGATGATATCCAGTTGGTTTTATTTTACTGATAATGTAGTATTAAGGCCCAAAATTGTAAGATTGCCGAAGTTGATTATGAAAGATTGCCTGAAGTTGATCCTTTTTAGGCTAATGTCATGTTGTGTATGCTGTGTTGTGGAAACTTTTACCAGAGTTTCCTGCAGTATAATAAAAGTATCTCTTTATAAGTCTAGAATTTAGGTTGAAGTTTGCCCTTTTGTTTCAGACAAACCATGATCTGCAGTTTTAATGTTTTATTGTTGAGTGTTTTATGTTTTATGTCTTATAACTTTTTTATGGAGTACACTCCTGTAGGGCAATAAACTGTAACTGAATAGTCGAATTGCATACAGCCCTTTAGGACTATAAAACTGTGTTTTACATTGGTGTAATTCATGGCAAGTCTGTACAAACTGTATAATGCACATCAGAGAAAATAAAATAGAAAGGATGGAGGAGTTTCAAGGACATCCAATAAGATAAGATAGCAATAGACTTTATTCATCCCGTTGGAAATTCAAGAATATTCATAACAAGCTCAGACCTTTTTTCATTTCATAGCTAAATCATTTGGTTGTATGGTATTTGCTTATGCCCGTGGAGCCCATGGAGCCTTCCCAAGATCGAATATTGTCCTCATTCAGATAAGGTGACTTAGATTACAGGCCTGATTTATAAAATGTGTTGTATTCATGACATTCAAACCCTTTCAACCTTGCATATTAGCATGTCCATTGAAGAAAATGTGGCTACTGGTTTGAGACTTGCAAATTTACTATCATTTAACAGTTGACTGTTAACACCCTGCCCGTTAGTCAAAATTAAAAAGCCAATGTAGCCCTTCGGCCAAAATTTTTCACCCCTGGATTATAGAAAAAGGAGCACCCAAGAGCACCAGGGGAAAACTAAGGCAGACCCACGGCTCAGGGGGCTAACCCAACTGCCAGGGGTCATGGTGGAGAAGTGGGAATGAGGGGAGATGGGACAGTGTTCTGTTGCATGTGGAGAAAAGGGCATGGTAAGGATGTGGTGTTTTCTATGGGGAAAGGTACTGTATAGTGATGGAAGTGATGGTGATGGCAAGTGTCCATGCTTATTGACAAAATTTGGTTAAAATAGTTTTTGTGTGCCACTCTGTAGCACTTTACCCAAGACAAATTTATCCATAGGGATAATAAAATATTATTATTTTCTTTTATTCCATTCCAGGCAGTTTGTAAGATAACTGCCTTGCTCTGCTCAAGATGGTGATTTCAATGTTATATGTCCTTCCCAGACTTCAAATCACACTGTTTTCTCCACAGTTTCACCTGAGCACAGTAAATTACATGAGTTGATGTGATCTGCGAGGAGAGCAGAAAGGAAGGACTCTTTAAAGATGAGTGACCTTGATGTGAACTTTTTACAATCTGCTAAAGCTGCTGTTGTAGAGTTTACAGTTTTACAATCCAGTGTGATTCTCACAGGAACCAGTACAAAGGACCAGGCTCCATCGCGTCCAGTGGAGTGTATATGAGTGAGTGCTCAACACACAACCCACCTAACCTCAGCATGGAGGGGAAAAGGTAAGCAGTAGAAATGTTTTTGTGACTGAAAATGTGGGGCTGTTACTGCTGTATACATCAGTAGTTTGTGTACAAAATAACTCAAAAAGTGCTACTTGGATTTGGATTACATTTTCAGACAATGTGGGTATTCAAATTCATGATTAGATGATTTAATGTTGGTGGTGATTGGTGATCTGGAACACCCTCTGGAATTAATATTACGTCAGTGACCTTATTGCCTTGATTTGCGCTCTCACCTGAGATAGTAAATTGTAGGTGTCACATTTAAATGTTTTTTTTTTTTTCAGTATATAACTTGTACCATAGAAGGTAGGAATATATAGACCATAGAAGTTAGGAAGCAATAAGACAGTGAAGTAAAATATATTTTACTTAACTGTCTTATTGCTTTCTACCTTCTATGGTCTATGGTTACCCCGAACAACAACTCACTGTACTTGTTTTGTAGAGTGTCAGTAAAGATTCTATTCTATTCTGTTCCATTAAATTCTATTTTATTCCTGATTCCCTCAGCTGTGGATTGAGGGATTCTGCATACCCCCCACCTGTGTCGGACTCTAGGTAGGTGTCCAGTTAAAGCCACATCATCAGAATTTTGCTCATTTGCCATCTCCCCTAGTTACTCAAGATTTAATTTATTATCTCATAACAGTGTATCAGGTATGTGGGAACAGTGTGATGTCTGCGCTGAGACATCAATGAAGATCTGTCTGACCTGCATGGCCTCCTACTGTGGGACTCATGTAAAGGAACACTACACATCTCCAGACCTGGAGAGACATCAGCTACAGGACCTCCAGAATCAGAACCTCTGTGATCAGCATCACAGACAGCTGGAGTTCTACTGCAGGACCGACCAGTCAGCAATCTGCTCTCGCTGCTTACTGTACAATCACAAGGAACATGATGTCATTGAGCAGGTGAAGTCAAATTGTCCAATTATACCAAAGATCAACCCTCTCTGATTATACTGTACAATATGCAGTGAAGGTCTACTGATTTCAACTACTATCTGTTGCATTAATGAGGAGAATTATGTATCAGACTACCAACTGTACGGATACTCTATTAGGCCCCCAGCAGGTGGGTTGAGCCCATGAGACGTGGATCTACCCAAGGTTTCTTCCTAAAAATAAATTATTAGTAAAGCGAAGGGAGTTTTTCCTTGCTCTTGTTACTCATGGGTCCTCCCCGTACTGTCTGTAAAGCTCTGCGAGACAATGTACTGTATTTGAGCGCTTTACAAAATAAATTGAATTGAACAGGTGAAGTCAGACAAGAGAGGGTTGAAGTGGTCAATATCCAAAGATCATCTGACATCCGGCATACACAGCACATCATAGTAGTGAACATGGTTGCAAGACGGTGAGAATACCTATACACTTGGTTCTTTTATTATTAATTCAATGCAATATTCAATTTTATTTGTAGAGCGCTGAAATACAGTGCATTGTCTTGCAGCGCTTTACAGACAGTACAGGAAGCATCCATGAGTAGTATATAGTTTATGGGACAGTCAATAGAGTAGAAGTGTCAGGGGATGGAGTCAATGGTTGGAGTGGCATTAGAGTTCATTGGGTGGAGGTCACCATTTAGGTGGTGGTCATCAGGGAGGCCGGCAAGGCCAGATCCATCATGGGGCCTCTGAGAGGAAAGGAGGCTATTCCTGGTATGTGGCTCCGGAGAGGTTGGTCGGCATCCATAGTGAGGTATGGGTTGGTGCCAAGGAGGCAGGAGCGGACGGGAGTCTCACCACTCAGCCGGGATGATTGTAGTGCATAGGGGCAGAAGATTTAAAAGAAACCGGTCTAGGAGGATATCACTTCATGACATACTGTAGGTGTGTCATACATTGCATGTCAGAGTGAGTATAGGAAGAGAAAAAGGAGAAGGAGGATTGTACAGGACGGCAAATGTGCAATAAGTGGCAGCACTATGCTATCGCAGCATAATTAAGGTATGGTGTATGGCAGCTCACCAGCCCAGTGGGGGTGGTCAGTGGCCACATTGTCCCGAGTAGGGGAAACAGCAGGCAGACCTTCCCAGAAAAGCCCATGGGGAGTGGTGATATGCCATGCACCATCCCTAACTATAGGAAATGTCAAAGAGGAAGGTTTTAAGTCTAGACTTAAAGCTATTAAGTTATTATTAACTGATCAATACTGAATATTATTGTTGTTTTGCTTAAACAGAACCCTCAAGATAAACAATCAAAGTCGAACAATCAAAGACAAGGTAGGCTTTAAGATTATGATTCACAAAGCTAGATGAAACCCCACTTGTTCAGTAAGATTTGGGACTTGTCTGTTGCTTGATCATGGATTCATTTGTCTTTGTTGCAGGTGTTCCTCCCCCAGGCCCAATCCAGTTCACCTCAGTCCAGTCTGACTCTGTGACTTTAAACTGGTCACCACCAGAGGGCGCTCCTAGAGCCCACAGATACAGAGTGACCAGGAGACGAGGTCAAGAGCATCGCAGCTTCATAGTAGCAGGTTTGGGTCTGACAGCAACAGGCCTGACTCCAGGAGAGATGTACTACTTTACTGTGGCCTCCCTCAGTGCAGATGGACACCAGGGCCCTTCTGTGAATGGATCTGTGTGCACAGGTGAGATACTATCACAATTTTTGTTTTCTGATAGCAAAACACCATACTGCATCCATACAGATATATTACAATTTTTTTTTTCTTTCTTTAGGATTGTTTGCAGGTAACGCTTTAATTTACAGCCCGTGAAGTACTGGGTAAGTATTAGGTAAGAATGGTGTAACAAAAAAGTATCAAGGGATAAATTACTGAGTACTTACAGCGTAAGTTTGCTGGAATAACACACGTTCACGCTTTATTTTACAGCCCGTGAAGTACTGGGTAAGTACAAGTAAGAACAACGTAATAAAACAGAACTTAATGTGTAATATTGCCATAATTACAAAATAAGTGTGGGGTAGCCTGGATGCAGAAGCGTATAGGAAAGCCAGGGTTGGATCAACTTGCACGCACTTTATTTTACAGCCAGCGCATCCTTCCCTTGTTGTTGTTGATGAACAGAATTATTTTCAGTCATGTCGGTAACTCTCATGGTAAGGAGGCTGTTGTGAGCCTCTTCGGTTCGCTTAGACCTTCATGTGAAAATGGCATCTTTGTCAAACCGCTGTCTCTGCCTATGCATGTCACACCACAAACCTGTGTGTGAGCAGGTGCGGGCGTGGTTTTGGTCCATTTCCGTTTAGATTGCACGCCAACAAGTCAGGTCATTCAGACAGCACGCCTGTTCTGCGTGGCTCCTGTCCTGACTTCCGCACCGCGAACGCGCAGTTTGTGTGTGAAACAGGCCTGAAAAGTAGGCTAAAAAATAATACAGTGGAATGACCTAAACACCTCAAAACTACTTGTAACTAACTACACCCTAATGTTGGATGCGCGGGCTGTAAAATAAAGTGCGTGCAAGTTGATCCAACCCTGGCTTTCCTATACGCTTCTGCATTCAGGCTACCCCACATTTATATTGTAATTATGGCAATATAACACATTAAGCTCTGTTTTGTTACGTTGTTCTTACTTGTCCTTGCCCAGTACTTCTCGGGCTTTAAAATAAAGCGTGAACGTGTGTTATTACAGCAAACTTACGCTGTAAGTACTCAGTAATTTATCCCTTGATACTTTTTTGTTACACCATTCTTACCTAATACTTACCCAGTACTTCACGGGCTGTAAATTAAAGCGTTACCTTGTTTGCACACTAAAATACAAATACACATGAACAAAAACACCTCCACTGATTTGCACATTACACACAATGTCAAGTGGAGCTTGTAGCATAACGGTAATCATCTGATGACAGAGCCCCTGGCCTAAAGCTCCTTCATTACTGTAACAAATGACAGCAGGAAAAGGATATGAAGGTGATAACGATAACTTGGATGTAACTAATCACTAAGTACATATAGGTCATGTCAATCCTTGTTTCTGTAATACGCCCTGCCTCCAGATGTGTACCTAATCTCTCTCTCTCTCTCTCTCTCTCTCTCTCTCTCTCTCTCTCTCTCTCTCTCTCTCTCTCTCTCCCCAAATATATAGCCTGTTTCCCTAGTGCCACAGGCCAGTGATATGTCTTTGTATAATGACACAAAACAGTTTTTATAAATGCGTGTACATGTTTTGACCGAATTGTGTAATTTTGAAAACAATCTTGGAGTTATGCAATTTTAATGTGCTGGATGGTTAATTGTGTGTATTATTTTGAAGAAAAAAAAACATTGAAAAAATCTTCAATGTTTGTGGGTCTACATCATACCTGGGCAAACTAAGGCCCGGGGCCACATGCGGCCCGCTGAGCTATTTAATCCGGCCCGAGGAGCCCCCACAAAAATAAAATAATTTCTCATTTAGCCAAGGTGACAGATTATAGGACTGATTTATCAAATTTGTTGTATTCAGAAATACAAATCCCCCCCTTTAACCCTGCATGTTAACATGTCCTCTGAAGAAAGTGGGGCTACTGGTCTGAGACTGGCCAATTTATCGGCATCAACCTGTTGACTGTTAACACCGGGTCCGTTAGTCAAAATCTAAAAGCCAATGTGGCCCTTCGGCTAAGATAATTGCCCACCCCTGGTCTACATTCACACTATCAAGGTTTTAAATTTACTTTCCTTTATTCATGTGCACTGACGCTTGAGAGGTCAATCGTAATTAGAGCTGAATTGTAATCAGAGTTGAATTGTAAACAGAGTTGAATTATGATTAGCGCTTGTAATTTTTTCCCCTTTTTCCCCTCAGAGGTTCCTCCACCAGAGAATCTCATTGTGGATCCCATATTCCAGATAGCATCTCTGAAATGGACCAAACCAGCTGGAGTGGACCAGGTGTCTTACCTACTAGAGATATTCAGAGATCAGGAACTCATAAACACCATTGACACTGATGGCTACCAGTATACCATCACTGGCCTACAATGGGGAACAGATTACAACATCAGAGTGTCCACTGTACTGAGCAATGGCTGTCAAAGCAAACCAACCTGCAAAACATTTACAACAGGTAAAATATTATCATAATGCAAACACACATATTTTAAGTACATTATTTTGGAGTGTATGACGATGTTTGTGCATCAGTCAAGAGTTGTCAAAAGTATTCACTTTCATTACTCAAGTACAAGTATAGATACTAGTGTTTAAAAAGACAGTCAGTCAGTCAGTAAAAGTTGAAGTATCAACTCTAAGTTGTTACTCAAGTAAAAGTATAAAATAACTAGTTCTAAAACTACTTAAAGTATAAAAGTAAAAGTAATTTTCGAGAAAAGATGCCATAAAAGACTAAAAGGCTTAGGCCGTGCCGCATGGGCCTAGAGTGCATTGGCAGGCCATAGCCTAGAGATAGGCCATGCATCCTTTGGTGGTATGGGATAATGCTACATGTTCTATGGCAGGTGTTCCCAACCTTTTGCAAGCTGCCCCCACATCCCCCACCACCCCAAAGCGGGTTAATTGCTATTGCCCCCTCAACCCTCCCGGCCCCATACCCACTACATTACCTTGGATGGATAGATAGATAGATAGATAGATAGATAGATAGATAGATAGATAGATAGAGACTTCATTTTGTACTTTAAACAGCATTATCAATAGTAGGCCTATGTTATGCATCATAAAAGGCTGCATAAAATTATAAAGCCATTCGCTATTATTCCTGACAAAAAAGGTTACTTTTATCCCAACTCTTATACCAAAAAGAAAAAAACAGCCTTTCAAATCTTTTTTTTTTTACAACACAGCCTTTTCAAATGATTTTTTTTTTTTTTTTACAACAAACTGATCCCAGGCTTTTCTATTGACTAAAGATAGTAATGCATACCTGCTCAAGTGTTCTGGGTCCTATCAGCTGATTTATGTTGGGAAAACATAGCCTCAAACTTTTACTTTGAAGCCTATCTCTGGCTATGCACAACGCCATAGTAAACCAACTTTCATCACTAGGAATAGCCAACAACTGTGGGAAATAGCCTAATAAACAAGCTACTATAACATAACCGCTAGAGTACGTCTAGAATTCTAGACTAACACGTCTTTATGTTATGCGGGAAAATATCCTGCAACTTTTAAAATGTTCAGAAACAGCATTTCAAAGGTAAGTTTAACAATCGCTAAAAAAATAGATTGCGTTAATAGCGGTACACAGTAATAGCCAAAGAATCTTCTTCTTGACAGTATAGACTATGTTGCAGGGATCCTAACGACTTGGTAGGAAGATACTTATTCCAGACAGGTGCTTGCTTTCACAGGAGCAAAGCTTGCCACATGACTCTTCCTAGTAGTTTGGAGAGGAAAGATAGAAAAGCATTGCGGGCGATTCTGCTCAAGGTTGTCCTGCGCTGCATCTAACACGCATAGCCAGCAATTGAAAATCCCAAAAGAAAAGATTGAACGATGACGAGACGAAATAAAACATTTCCAAAGAAATAGCAGTAACGATGTGATTTTTAAAATGTAAGGAGTAGAAAGTACCGATAATTGCATGAAAATGTAAGGAGTAGAAGTGAAAAGTAGGCAGAAAAATAAGTAATGGAGTATACTAAAAAGTTTACTTAAGTCGTATTTTGCCTTTTTCCGCCCCTCACATAATTCCGCCCTTTTACACACGAAAAACTTAATTAAAGTTAATTACTGTAATAATCAGGAGGCTAAATTTCAATAGCGCAGACCCAGGTGATAGGTCAATCTATCAGCTACATACCAGTGAAAAATTACGGCTCTACACAGCCATTAAGTATACCAAAAAGCGTTTTTTTTGTCATATGTGCCAACCGTTATGGAACGAAAAAAAGGAGTTCGATTTCGCGACGGAGATCTTGATCAGACAAATATTTGATTAAAACCGACACTACTAGCTTTAGCTCGTTTTTTTGGGGCTTCCCATCTATCTTTGCGAACGAAAACAACAGGACGTGATCACATGACCTAGGGGTCCTGACAGAAACCGCATTTGAGCTAATTGCTAATGTTTTCGCTAATTTACGACTTCATATCTTTCATCAGATCTCTCCCGAATTAATTAATAAGGACGGAAATACGGAACGTTTATGGCTGCCGAGAATAGGTAATTTTTGTGGGGTATGGCTAGCCGCGATAGAGAAGAACATAAAACCAGTTTCAGGACAAGACCTACGATGATGCTAATCGTTATCTAGACATCCTCAGCTAGCAATTGATATAAGGCTAACTGCCTGGAGATATTTTGGCGAGTAATAGTTTGATTTTGATTAACTTTTAGTTGTAATTAATTTAGAACTTTAGGGCGAGAAATGGAAGAATACGATACAGTAACAAAGTATTGGTACTTTGTTACTTGACACCTCTGGCATCAGTGACATTTCACAAGAAGTCAGCTTTTTCTTTGAACTTGACACACACATACAATTTTCACCCAGAATGGCCTTCAAGTTTCTATCTAGCGCTTATCATCTAGCTAGGTATTACTTCAGTGTTATTTTATTTCTCGGTCTTCAGTAAACTGAGGTGCACTGATGCTTTAGGCATCCATCTATTCAAATCTGTTTGAGTGATTTCAGTCTTATGTGTCCGAAGAAGGACTGAGGACTGTCTGTGTGTGTGTGTGTGTGTGTGTGTGTGTGTGTGTGTGTGTGTGTGTGTGTGTGTGTGTGTGTGTGTGTGTGTGTGTGTGTGTGTGTGTGTGTGTGTGTGTGTGTGTTTGTCCAAGGTAACTGTAGTGGGTAATTGTGTTGTGTGTGTGTTCTTCCCCAGAGGAGCTGAGGATTGTGCTGCTGGGAAAGACTGGAGTTGGAAAGAGTGCATCAGGAAACACCATCCTGGGGAGAAAGGAGTTTAGATCAACGATGAGTGCTTCCTCTGTGACGCAGCACTGTGAGATAGGAAGAGGAGAAGTGGATGGGAGGCATCTGTGTGTGATTGACACTTCAGGCCTGTTTGACACACATCGCAGTCAGGCTGATATCAGACAGGAGATCATGAAGTGCATCTCTCTGTCTGCTCCAGGACCTCATGTGTTTCTGCTGGTAGTCACTGTGTTCAGATTCACAAAGGAGGAGCAAAATATAGTGAAGCAAATTCAGAGTATTTTTGGTGAAGGATCAGCCAAGTACACGATAGTGTTATTCACTCATGGAGATGATTTGGAAAATGAAGGAATCACAGAATATAGTAGTCCTGCTCAAAGAGAGTTTGTTCATCAGTGTCATGGGGGATACCACGTCTTTAACAACAGAAGCAGCGATTTAATTCAGGTCAGAGAGCTGCTGCATAAGATTGAAAAGATGGTGGCAGTGAATGGAGGAAGACACTACACCATTGAGCAGAGGACTCAAGATAAATGTACCATACAGTGACAAGACTGAAATACTTTTAAATTCACTGTAGTGTGTGTGTGTGTGTGTGTGTGTAAATTCTATAGAGATTTTCAATAGAGAGTGTGTGATTGAAACTCCAGGCCTGTTACACACACATTATAGACAGACTGATGTGAGAAGTTTGTCAGCTGAGATAGAGATTCACTCCAGAGGAGCATAGTACATTATCAATTAAGGCCTCAGGCATAAACAGAATGATAATTGTGTGAAGCAAACACTTGGAGTAGCCCTCCATTTGACATTAATGAAAACTATTGAGATATTGGTATTTTTAACATTAAGTATCCTAAACATAAATTTGTGTTGCCATAATGAGGGATCCTTGGAAAATGTTCTGCTCTATGATGAGTCCTTGGTTTGATAACCTTTATATTGACTGATTGCCATTTTAACAAAAAGCATGATGGAACAAACATGCATTTTTCTAAATGATATACTATTGTTCTGTTTTTACTTCTTTGAATTTGCTCAGCCTTGTTTTATTTGACAGCATTTGGTCAGCTGATTTTGTTAAAACTGCTTTCTAAAAAACTGACATTGATGGAGAACATAATGTATGTTGTATGGCATATCTTCATTAGTCATGTAGTTAAAAATAAAAAATCAAAGTGATATGAAAACTGACCCACAGTCTTGTTTTAGCCACACATACCTCTGCTCACAGTAGAAATTACCTACTATATGTTTGGTGTGTATGTGTTAGCTGTCCCATGCAGCAGGCACTCTGAGGCAGGGGAAGTGGAGCGGTCAGCAGTGGGTGAGTGGTAATGTAGATGGCTGTGCTGCTATAGGGCCAGTGTCACCAGTCTCTCCAGGGAACCATGATGACACACAGGGCCTGTGGAACTCCACCCCAACTGGGCTGGGCAACCAGGGGAGAAGCTTATAGGAGGCGAATATTGCTGAAAGCCTCTGCTTACTGTTATACAGTCAGTGGTACAAATGATCCATCCTTAGGGCAATGCTACTCTGCTTACTGTTATACAGTCAGTGGTACAAATGATCCATCCTTAGGGCAATGCTACTCTGCTTACTGTTATACAGTCAATGGTAGAAATGATCCATCCTTAGGGCAATGCTGCCCCCATGAGGCAGGGGAAGTGGAGTGGAGCTGCAGTGGGTGAGTGGTAGATGGAGCCCAACCATCACAATGAGTCCCTTTCACCACCTAAGATACAATTCATTCAGGGTGTGCTGGGCGCTCAGGGGTGTTTTTTCCCCAATGGCACCTTCCAGGCAGCACAGCCAAAAAGGTACTACATTTAGCATATTCCCAACCCTAACCCCCTCAACCCTCATCCTAACCCTAAACTGAGTGGAGTAGTGCCTTGAAGGCAGTGCTGCCTGGAAGGCACCGTTGAGGGCAAAAAATACCAAAGGCCGTGCTGAGCATGATGGAGGGGGCTAACTATCCATGATTACTTGTGCATTGTGCAGTGCTTTAGTGAGACTCACCCAAACAACCTGTATATGGGTGGAAGATCAGTGATGTATGGAAGATCAGTGATGTATGGAAGATCAGTGATGTGGGCATGTGGCCATGAAGTGGTGAGTAAGTAAGTAAATTTTATTTATATAGCACATTTTTTGGCACCAAGGCTACTCAAAGCCAAAGACAGAAAGACAGCCAAAATACAAAACGTCAGGAAGGCTCTGGCTATTTCAGGGTGCACATAAGTTGCTCATCTGTATCAGACGATAGAGGCATACCGGTAAGCTACTGTAGATGGAGGTATCTGGTAGACTAGCTGGGTGGGTAGGGGGCACTTTACACAGGGTAGAAAATATCTCATTCAGGTCCTCATAGATAGTATGCAATAGTAACACACCTGTCCTAGCCTACTAGACTGACCAACAGGGGGCAGAGTTGTTCTTTATAAACCCATTTCTGAAGGTCTCAAGGAAGTGGACTTCTGTTCAGGAGCCAATTCATGAAACCAGATAAGGCAGTCTGATTAATCGCTGTCCTGCAGAGTTTCACGGTGAGTCTCTTCACTTCACATTCATATATAAAACGACAAATGAATATTTTTCCTCATTTGATGCAGGCATCTTTAGACAAACATAACTTAGCTTATGGTTTGGCTTGCTCTCGCATAGACTAGATCACTTAGGAAAATACAGAAGCCTACATGGACTAAGCAATGGCCTATTTACTTTCATTTTCTCCTGACTGCATTAACACTATTGGCCTCGATTTTGGAGACGGATTATACTTCATGTGACTTTATATTGTTTGTTTTTACATTTAGACTGGGTGATAGAAGTGGGTTATAAGTTAGTTTGACCAACACCTCCAGATTTTCCCGCAGATAGACCGTTGATTGTGTAGCCTTGCAGTGAACAGGTCATGATTTCCAACGACATATTTATTTAACATTTTTACGGATAAGGTGTAGTCAATACGTCTAAAATTTTTAAAACTGTTCAATGAGTCTGATTTAATTCATTATAAGTCTTAAAAATTCTACAGGTTTTAAGTCTTAAAAATTCTACAGGTTATAACAGGACAAAGTTTGCCCTTCACTCCAAGACACAAATAACTGATTTACCACACAGCAATAAAGGAATATGAAAGGGTTTGTTACAGTGGACTGGGAAGTACTGGGAAAGGAGTAGGTAAGAACGGCATGGCAAAACTATCAAGGGTGTACCAGTAGTTACTGCGTAAATATTCTGGAATCTTGAAATTAGTTTGAGTTAAAAGTGAATCTAGGCAGAGTGTAAGAAACACAATGGGCCATTTTACAGTAATTAGTCTAAGGGTTTCATTAATTATTGGAAGGTGCTGTTGGACAGATGACTTTCATGTAATTCATCTTATTCCAGCATACTTACACAATAAATACTCAATAATGTATCCCTTCATTTCATTTCATTTCATTTCATTTCCACAAGTACAGCAGGAAAGGCAAATACATACTTTTGTGTTTTATGAAACCATATCTTTACTCGACAAATCAGGAGGTGAACAGAGATGATGTAATTTGCCCAAGTCTCCAGTAATGAAACACTGCTAATCAAAATGAAGAGGAGTTACCCTGATGAGCCACCAGGGGGCGTCCAGCTGTGGGCTGGTGAACCTGACAAGCCTGGCAGGTAGGCTGAGCACATAGCGGAGCCAAACTCTTCAAGTCCTTTTCTGGCCCTGTAATGCTTTAGTCTGAAGTTGTTTGTTGCAGTATAACAATGATTCTCACAGGAATATAATAATGATTCTCACAGGAATATAAAAATAATAACGATGATTTTCACAGGAACCCCATGAAGGGGCCAGGTTCCACTGTGTCCATGAGGAGCGACCAGTCAGGAGAACTCCCCCCTGACTTCGAAAAGGAAGGCAAAAGGTACTGTAATGAACCATAGAACAGAAGGGCACTCCTGCCTAATTAGATATTCACCTGCATTCATTTCCACATGTTATTGTCATCCCTGTTTCTCTCAGCCATGGACCAATGGATCCTGGCTACTCACAATCTGTGTCAGACTCTAGGTGAGTACTCCTACTCTATCACCTGATATGTGTCATGAGAATAGACAGGAAAATAAAGAACATGAAAGAAACTCATACCTTGATGTCTCTTTGCTGTGTGTCATGTGTAGAAAAATATATCCTCGTTTTGATCATCTAATACACGTTATGATATTGTTCTAAGAGTTTGTTAGGATCTGCTGAGGGCAAACTCTTGTAGTCCTTCTCTGGTCCCCTCCT
>JAODXP020006409.1:0-2500 GCA_027497455.2 Sardinella longiceps
TTTTGCATATAAATGCAATTGAAGGGTTTAAGAAATAATACATTTCTTACTATCCAAAAGAGTTAAACCTATTTGGTTTCTAATATCTAATTTGAGCTCAGTTTAAATCCTGTTTTAAATCTCTGTTTATCATAGGTTCTTAATCAGTTCCTACTTTTAAATTATTTAAGCAGTAAGTTATTGTTTTGTAACTATTTGTTTTGTTTTATCAACCCAAAATTACTTTATCAAGTCAACAAAGTTAGTCACTTAATAGAGTATCAAATCAACATAGGCCTATTTTAAATTGTCTTAGAATCAAATATTATCTTCCTAATAGTAGGCTATTTCAACCTTAATCATGAAATACATTCATTTACTTTCAATTGCAATGTCAAATCCACAATTCAACAATAATATTCACTGTTCAACAAATATTCAGTTCAAAATATGTCCTTGAATCAATAAAAGTTCAGTTTAGAAATCCTAAAGTGCTTTTCAATCAGTCCTTGCAAATACTGCACAGTACTCTGCTAATCACCACGTGAGTCAGTCCATGCGGTATCCACGTGAACAATCTTACCACGATGTAGATTCACTTTCACAAAAAAACGGCTGGTCAATCAAAAGGTCAATCGGCTTTGATGTAGAAAAAGTCCACGGTTCCAAAAACAAGAAAAATATCTTTGTAAAAGCAACTCACGGTCCAGGTTGTCCTAATAGACGGTGGGCCGAAGGCCCTATCTGCTTTACTTTTTCACTTTTGGACAAAACTGGAGAAGAGTAGTTGATTTTTCATATGTGCAATACATATTTTTTTCTAAGCTCATTTCCGCTTGTTGGCAGCCTCAACTCGAAATATTTGAGAAAATCAACTTTTTGTTTCATAACTTTAGCAGGCAAGCGTTATCAGGGCCACACGTACTGCATACCAATCAAAAAATCGTATTCGCCTCACGTGGCTTGAGAAACGCCAATGAAGACTCGAGACAGACAGAGTGCGAGACTGTTTGAGGGAGTAGGAAGACGACTCGACAGGGAGAGGTCGGCAAGCAAGCTGGATATGACGGAATTTGCACTATAATGTGTGTAATGATGCATGTTACTAACAAATGACTATTTTGACAGTGTAGTGTTTATAATTAAGAGTCTCCGTTAACCTACCTAGCGTGAACGAACAGAACTATTCAAGGTCTATTCAACATAATGTCCACAACGATAGAGCACAGCTAGAGCTAACGTTATTGCTAACTGTTTTGCTAACTGCTGATGTGTTTGGACTTCAGTATAACTTAATATATCGAACAACACACCGATACAATGCCCTGTACACTTTAAACTAATGTCCGTAATGTTATCTTGGTGATTGTCATTCAGTTTAGTATAATGACATTTATGTAAGTTGGCTATATTTGACAGATATATTTTCTCCATTTCACTGCTCTTTGTACCTGAACGCATGATGTGACAAATAAATCTACTGAATCTTTTTAGTTCTGCTGTTCAATCAAGCCAACACCTTGTTACATTACGTGTGCCTAAACAAGCATTCAAGTAAATGAATTTTAACTTTAGTCTTCGATGGTCAAGGGCTAAAGCTACCTCTTTCTTTGAGCAGAAAGTGCAGGTGGGTATGCTACATTAGCTATTGAAACTAGTACAGATAGATATTATAGCAAATAGACACTAGAGTCATTACAAAGTAGGCCTACATTTTTTTAATCCTAATGTGCTTATTTGCCTCTTCCATTGATATAAAGATATCTTATTGACAAGGTGTTTGCAATTCATCTCTACAACAATGAAACAGGCTACAGTCAGCTACAGCCTAATGATGCCTGAAACGTTTGTGTTAGGCTACTGCAGTTAAGCATAGTAAAGTGTCATTACTAACATGTTGGGATATTATACACATTTTCTGTGGTCAACGAAAAGATTGTGAAGAAACATTGTCCTTTATAATGTGCAAGCACTACCTTAATGATAACCGAACCTCTCCTAAGACCTGAAGTTGAAGAGATTCTGACAATGGCTCCAGCGTCAATTTTATTGTAATTTTTAGTAACAATGATTGTTTGTAAGCCAACTGTTTGCTTATGTAACAGAGTTAATGAAATGTAGCCTAATACACAACGCAAAGAAGAGTACAGCCGCAACACTTACAAGTGATAGCCTACGATTTGCTTCAACCTCTGCTGCTGATAGCTGAGGCTACACCTACACTATAGCAGATGACATGTTTCTTATTAAGAATTTCACCGTTGGATTTATAAAGTCAATATTCTGCAGCATGCCCAGACAGGAACAAGGTAAGATTTATACAAAAAGTGGGTTGACAACTATTATCTGAAGTTCTATGATCTGAAATAAGCCATCTGAAAGGGATTTTGCAGCGTTTTCTGACATTGCTGCTTAGCTGGTGTTTACATTCCGAGACAGGTCCTATTGAACTCTTACTCGATTGGTTGATTTTTCCAAGAGCTCAAAATGCTGACATTTGATTGGGTTATACCTATAGATT
>JAODXP020006409.1:25000-32500 GCA_027497455.2 Sardinella longiceps
AAAACAAGACAAAGACATAGAGAGACAAAAAGAGAGAGAGAGAGAGAGAGAGAGAGAGAACCAAACATTCTGATGGCAAACGAAAGAAAACATAGAGAGATAAAGAGGTGTGTGTGTGTGTGTGTGTGTGTGTGTGTGTGTGTGTGTGTGTGTGTGTGTGTGTTGTTTTTGAAAGAGCAAGAGAGTTAGTTAATTAGTTAACTTTGTCTAGCCTGCTGATTTCTGGATTGTCATGACCATTTGTGACGTCCTTGTTTGTCTCTCATGATGCACCTCTTCTCCGTGAACACGCCCATTTCTCCCACGATGCACCTCTCCTCTGCGGATACGTCCATTTATCCCATGATGCACCTCTCCTCTGTTAATACGCCCATTTCTCCCATGATGCACCTCCCCTCTGTGAACACCCCCATTTCTCCCATGATGCACCTCTCCTGTTAATACGCCCATTTCTCCCAAGATGCACCTCCCCTCTGTGAACACGCCCATTTCTCCCATGATGCACCTCCCCTCTGTGAACACCCCCATTTCTCCCATGATGCACCTCTCCTGTTAATACGCCCATTTCTCCCATGATGCACCTCCCCTCTGTGAACACTCCCAATTCTCCCATGATGCACCTGTCCTCTGTGAACAAACCCAATAGACGGTTTCACCGTTGTCAACAAAAACAATGCACCAACGTTCCATGGCCCTAACTTTATTTCCGGTGGACTTCCGCAAACAATCAAAATCAACGGAGTTCTTCTGATCAATGGTTTATCAATGGTCATACATAATGAATAAAAAGGACATTCCATAAGCTACTTGTTTAAATTATGATTAACTGGTGATGTACGGAATATGATTCAAGGAAAAAAAGCAGTGGTTTCACTACATTTGCTCAAAATGCAACGTTAATCGCGGTTCATTCAGTGTTTGGTTAATCCTGCACACTGTGACAGTGCTATTCAAAGCTGTGATGTAATTTAATGTACTGAACTGACGGTCGGACTTCTGATAAGATATCAAGACACGGAGAATGACCGCATACTTAAGCTTTTTCAGTAAACCAAGCCAACAAGATCCGTTTGTAAGACACGGTAAGGAATTTGTTGTCGACAACCAAGGAGTGGGGATGCTGTGTTAGTGAGTTCAGCAATATCATGCTGCCTGCTACAACCTCCTTGTTATCGATACATGCGCTATAATAATCCCTCCTATCGCCCAAAAAAACATTCCTGCATAGATCGCTACTTTATGACATTGGCTAATTTCGTTTCATCACTACATTAGCGTTTTTACCCATCTCTAATTCTAGGCTACTTTTGACAACTTAGCTGACTGATGTTAGCTATAGCCTAAACGTGGCTAGCGGCGGAATGCTCTTTCATGACAGCAGACATTATCCTTCATAACATTCATCTAATGATGTTATACACTGTACTCTTCGTCAGGTCAAACACAGCTGATTTAAAACAGGTAGAAACTATCTTACCGTTCTCGTCCTATAAATCCATTCACGCATTAAAACCTTGATTTGTGTAGGCAAGGGCTAGGTCAGCATTTCAGCTTGTCAGATGAATTGCTAGTCACGTCAACTGTAGCTTAATAAAATAACTTTCCGTGGTTGCTTCCTGGACTGAAAACACTTGTTAACGTTACATTGCGAAGGCGATTTAAAGCACGTCCTGAAACCTCTGTTAAGCCTTGAAATGCTTGGCTAGGTTGCAACTGTACTGACCACAAATAGGCTAAATACAGCATGTTTGCGTGCAATGTGTATTCCTGTGCATCAGGGATAATTTTTATTTTAAGTAACAAAACGAAATGTCAGTGTCGTGGTTTTATTTCAACCTATATTTCAAGCATTCAGACCTGTGCTCATCCTGGTTAATATGAACTATTTCCATTCACCAATATTTAAATACTTTCAGTAACTCGGTTTTTGAATTATTATTTTATTTTATTTATTTGTACCCCACAGCACAGCACTCCACCCTGACGTTAGCTTGCCTGAAAACTATTTTTTACTACGTTTGAGGTCGCTATAATTAATGCAGAAGCCCATTATTTCAACAGAACGGAAGTTACTTTAGGGCCAGAGGCAGAACGTTCGGATCACGCGAGCATTCCATGAAACCGTCTATATGGCCGAGTCAGGCAGAAAGTGACTGGGGCAAAATAATCGGTGTTGGCAGCACAAATAGCAACATTATACACCAGACACACTTAGTCCATGAGTTTAACTATATGGATAAAGTGCATGAACACACATTCGTCTACATTATTTCCTCCTTACCTCCACCAAGGAGGTTATGTTTTTGCCTGCGTCTGTGTGTGTGTGTGTGTCTGTCTGTCTGTCATAACTCGAAAAGTACTGAATGGATTTGGATGAAATTTTCGGACGGTTGCATGTGTATTGGGACAAGTAAGAATTAATTCCATTTTGGTGATGATTGGTGTTCCAGAACCCCATCTGGAATCTATACTGTGTCTGTTACCACATTGCCATCGCTCTCCAAGTGCTTTTCTTGTATTTTATGGTGCAGAGGTGTTGTATGTTGTGTCAGTGTCATCCAGGCTTGGATAGGTGTGTGTGTGTGTGTGTGTGTGTGTGTGTGTGTGTGTGTGTGTGTGTGTGTGTGTGTGTGTGCATGCATGCCTATGTGTGTGGCCTGGATGAGAAGTGATGGCAGCATCTGTCTCCCTGTGGAACCTTCTTGCATCACAGATGTTTACGTCTTCTCACCATGACACACACACACACACACACACACAAACACACACACACCCTTGACACACAAATTCTGATACACACACACTCACACACACTCTATACATGCTATACAGCAGGAGTGGTCTTCAGACAGTACAGGGGTCTTTCCTGAACTGCGCACACACACACACACACACACACACACACACACACACACACACGCACACACACACGCACATAAACATATGCTATGTCATAATGTGCCATTAAAATAAAGTATTGCCCTGGGCCCATATCATATGCATGTGATGCAGCTAACTCATTAGCATGCTGTAAACACGTCATGCATGATGGCGGCTCATCAACTAGACTACTCAGATGCAGCCATGTGCTTTATGGATATAGGACACTGTTGGGACAGCTCCCTCTCTCTGTGTGCTGTGTGCTCTTTTTATTACCTCCGACAAGGAGGTTATGTGTTCGCCGGCGTGTGTGTGTGTCTGTCTGTGTGTCTGTCTGTGTACAACATAAATCGAAAAGTACTGCACGGATTTGGATGAAATTTTTGGACGTGTGTATTGGGACAAGTAAGAACTGATTTGATTTTGGTGGTGATCGGTGACCCAGAACACCATCTGTAACCACATTGTCTTGGCGGAGGTCTGCGCTCTCTGAGCGCTTTTCTAGGTATTCACTCTTTTTATTTTTAAACACAATGATCAGAAGATGGAATACAACTTTACAGTGGCTATACCCCTGCCCACCCTAACCCAACCTCAAACACCATTCAACCAACCCAATGACAAAAGTGTGCCATTATACTGACAGTGTAAAAATAAATAAATAAAGAAAGAAATAAATAAAAGAAATAAAACGGTCTTTGGTATTTTTTGCCCTCAACGGTGCCTTCTAGGCAGCGCTGCCTTCAAAGCACTACGCCACTCAGTTTAGGGTTAGGATGAGGGTTGAGGGGTTTAGGATTAGGAATAGGGTAAAGGTAGTGCCTATTAGGCTGTGCTGCCTGGAAGGTGCCGTTGGGGCAAAAAACACTATTGAGCAAATAAAACCCTAAAACACATGTTCAACATTCCATTGTTGCAAGCAAGTCAATGCTAACCTCTAAAGGGTAATTCCACCATCACGGATTTATCATACCAGAGAGAAGCAGAACATTATTTAAAGGTGCTTTAAAGTTCAAGTTAATGGCAATGGTGGTGACGTCCCGTACTGCTTAAAGGAATAGTTCACCTCTTTATAAAAATTTGTTATTCACCCCCTTACCTGGAGTTACATATATGGGTAAAACCATTTTGGTCTCAGTGCTTGCGTTCTCATAGTATGGCATCCCCAATTTTACCCATTTTTTAGCTTTAGCTTTGCATAGGCGCTGGATGGTAATGTTGCCAGATAGCAACTCTTTGGCTTTCCAGCGCCTATGCTAAGCTAAAGGTAAAATTGGGGTTGCCAGACTAGGACAACGCATACACTGAGACCAAAATGCTTTTACCCACATATGTAACTCCAGGTAAGGGGTGAAAAAACAATTTTCATAAAGAGGTGAACCATTCCTTTTACTGCTTAACTGCTATAGTATGTTGTCTCTTGACTATACAGTGCACAGCTCTCTGGAGCACTTTACAATAACCGTCCTCTATAAATGGTTATGAAATAGCTTATTAACATTAGGAAGTTAATTGGAAAGTTTGTGGTTTCAACAAGTCAGATAAATTAATTCCATCAGGTTTTTCCATTTTATCATTCAGCCATAACAAACTGTAAACTGTTAACTTACTAACTAAATAACTATGCTGTAAAATATCTGTTAATCACTGCCACCTAACTGTTAACTGTTATGTATTTTTGATTTTGATTTTGATTTATTAGACCACTCAGATTTTAAAACAAAAGAACATAATACAGATAAAACACCGCACCATCCCTTCTAACAAGACAGTCAGGATTACACAATAAAGCCCTAGAGCTTATTTCCATTGTGGTCCCAGTTTAACAGTTATTAACAGTTAAATAATTACTTACTGATGTTAATAAGCTATTTAATAACCATTTACAGAGGAGGGTAACTATAAAGTGCTCCCCAGCTCTCTTCTTATAGGTAACGGCCATGGTGGTGACGTGTTGTACATGCTAAACTGCTCAAGTATGTTCAGCTTGATTAAACATATAGATCTCTTTATGAACGTTATACTGCACCATATGCTGTAACCATATTATGCATAATGCTATTATATCATATCGTATGTTCATACATATTGTATGTTCGTACAGATAGCTCTCTTCTTAGATCTAATGGCCATGATGGTGGTGGTGATGCACAACCACACTGATGTTAGCATCTCAAATTATTACACCAGTGAAAATAACAACACATTACTGATCTTTATATCTCACATTACATCAGTGAAAATAACATCACATTACTGATGTTAGCATCTCAAATTATTACACCAGTGAAAATAACATCACATTACTGATCTTTGCATCTCACATTACATTGGAGAAAATAACAACACATTACTGATCTTTATATCTCACATTACATCAGTGAAAATAACATCACATTACTGATCTAAGCATCTCACATTACATCAGTGCAAATAAAGACATGAAAAATAACTTCAGGATGAGATTCAATGGGTTCAGATGAAGTGCTGCTGTTATGTAAGCGACTGCCGGCCCGATACTCTATTTCATCAAAGAGCAAACTTGATCTGAGAGGCTCCATCCGTATGTACGTGTGGAAGCGCTGCTGAAGTCCTAACCCATTAGCATTTGACTGGGCTGGGCTGGGCTGGAGGAGTCAGGAAGGAACTACTATACTATACTATTTCATATCCACTCCTCTGTTTCATGTGCTGCATGCCTGGCCTTGCTGCTGGAATTAGTCATCTTAATATCTCTCTTTTTCTCAAGAGTGCTCTCTCTCTCTCTCTCTCTCTCTCTCTCTCTTGCTCTCTCAAAGGGCCATCTCTCTCTCTCTCTCTCTCTCTCTCTCAAAGGGCCATCTCTCTCTCTCTCTCTCTTGCTCTCTCAAAGGCCCATCTCTCTCTCTCTCTCTCTCTCTTGCTCTCTCAAAGGGCCATCTCTCTCTCTCTCTCTCTCTCTCTCTCTCTCTCTCTCTCTCTCTCTCTCCCTCTCTCTCTCTCTCTCTCTCTCTCTCTCTCCCTCTCTCTTGCAAAGGGCCATCTCTCTTTCTCTCTCTCTGAGTCCCCTCTTGCTCTCTCTCCAAGGATCATCACTTCCCCTCTCATTTCTCATTCTTCCCCTTCTCTCTCTCTCTCTCTCTCCAAAGGCCAACTCTCTCTCCCTGAGGGTCATCTCTCTCTCTCTCTCTCTCTCTCTCTCTCTCTCTCTCTCTCTCTCTCTCTCTCTCTCTCTCTCTCTCTCTGGGTCATCTCTCTATCCCTCTCTCCTGTGTGATTCTGTGCTCATTAGTGCTTGAGTAAGCTGTCATCATCATCACCACCACCATCAGGACCTGAAGCTGCCTGACTCCCATTGAGCCAATAGTGGGAGCAGATTGGCCTGTAATGGCTGCTCATGAAGCAGAGAGAGAGAGAGGGAGGGAGAGAAACGAAACAGAGAGGAGAGAAGAAAAAAAGAAAAGAAAACCATCACCATTCCATCATTTTATCAGTACCTCCCTGGTGCCAAACCAAGACTCCACTCCCCTTCTAATCAACACACACACACACACACACACACACACACACACACACACACACACACACACACACACACACACACACACTTAGATGCACACACACACAGAAAGAGAGAGAGATATACACACGCACACACTCAGAGGCCGACACACACACACACACACACACTCAGACACACACACACACACTTAGACGCACACACACACACAGACAGAAAGAGAGAGGTACACACGCACACACTCAGAGGCCGACACACACACACACTCAGACACACACACACACACTTAGACGCACACACACACACACACAGAAAGAGAGAGAGAGGTACACACGCACACACGCACACACTCAGAGGCCGACACACACACACACTCAGACACACACACACACACTTAGACGCACACACTCACACACACAGAAAGAGAGAGAGAGGTACACACGCACACACTCAGAGGCCGACACACACACACACACACACACACACACAAACACACAGAAACAGAGAGAAAGCAAGCAAGCGAGAGAGAGACACACACACACACACACACACACACCTCCTCATTATGTGTAGATTGGACTGCCAAAGGCAATGTGAGTGATATCTCAGCACACAGTCACTCTCATGCTGCTTCTGTCCTCAGTCACTGATGGCTTTCTCTTCAACTCTCAAACTACCTTATTTCAGCCAATCACATCAGCTAATCATACATCACTGGCCTATATTAGCCAATCACGTGGGTTAATCAGACAGCAGTGGTCTAAATTGGCCAATCAGGAGGGTTAATCATACATCACTGGCCTATATTAGCCAATTGAGTGGCTTAATCATAGCCTGACAGACAGAGCCCGCCCATAATACTACTGCTCATCCGTATTCATGGTCTGGAGACGCTCTTCTGGGGAGGGTTTAGTCTGTTAACAGACAACCGGCGAGCTGTCCAATCGTTTCAAACCAGAGCTGAGTGCACTCCCCCCGCCCTATAATCACTTCAGGTTAAAGAACCTCCAGACCATGATTACGGATGAAGTAGTAGGAGGAGTATTATGGGCTGGCTATATCAGGCTAGCTTAATCATATGTCTATATTAGCCAATCACGTTGGCTAATCATACACTACTG
>JAODXP020006409.1:45000-52500 GCA_027497455.2 Sardinella longiceps
CCATGACCAACCCTTCAACCCCATCTTAAAGCCCTATTATTATCACCTCCACATCTCCATATTAACACCCCATTATCAAACCCACATTGCCATCCAAGGGGGCCCCATTACCAATCCTTCATCCCTATTAGTCATTATCATCCCCCCACACCCCCATCTTAAAGGAAAGTACCGGAGTGAATTCAAGCATAGCCCTGTTGAAAGAGCTTGCTAAATGCGTTAGTTTAGTGGAACAAAATAATTTGATACAGCACAGACCGAACCCGAACGCAGAAGCGAACAGGCACTTTACATTGAATCAATGGGACCTGACTGTTGGAAACTTAAAGTAAGATTTGAGGTTACTTTTTTTTTATTTTTATTTGTAGTTTATTTGGCAGGGACAATGCAGTGCACATTATTACAAACATGACATGGCAGAGCCATGACAAAACTTGTAGATGTGAATACATATAAAGTTTATAGCCAGATGGCTAGTTTGCAACCCCAGTCCCTGGTCAGGCTATCTATTCTAATAAAACAATGCATAATACAAAAAGTTTACAATTACATGTAATCATAAAACATGCTTCCCATAGCATTCAAACAAAACAAAGTGCAATGCAGTGTGTGTGTGCGCGTGTGTGTGCGTATGCCTGTGTGAGCGCGCGTGCGTGTATGCATGCGTGTGTGTGTGTGGACTATATATGCATACAGTATGTGTTTGTTATCTATGACCTGTCTTCGTGATTACATTTCTGGTTTTCCTTTAGCCAATGTTTTACTTTTGTGTTAAATATTTTAAACTCATTTTGTGTTTTAAGGTCAGTTGGTAAGTCGTTCCACAGTTGAGTTCCAATTACTGAGAAACTTGATTGGCCAAAACTGGTTTTGCGCCCCTCTGCTATGCAGTTGCCGTTCACTGCTCCCCTAGTGGCCACCCTTCTACACCCATCTACATTGACTCAATGTAAAGTGTTGGTCTATGCTGTTCGAAATTCTTTCATTTCATGCGAAATATATTGCTGTTAGATGGCTCGTGCAGCAGGGCTATGCTTAAACTTACTCCGGTATTTTCCTTTAACGCCCCAACCACCTCGACCCATTCCCCATTTAAAGACTCACACCACCACCAACCCCTTCAACCCCCTGGTTCAGTGGAGCTGATTCTCCTCACGGCGTGGCGTCTTGTCAGGCAGGCGTGCGTTTCTCCGGTAACCTCATCAGCATCTTTAATAGCAGACCTGCCATGTGAACGCACACAACACACACACACACACACAGGCACACACAGATGCAGATGCAGCGCACGTCTGCCTGATTGAAGCGCTTTGCCTAACAGCCAGGCACTGGGGCAAATGATGGCTGCGGTAATTCGCCCGTTTCCCCTGCTGCTTTTAGGGCGGACGGGCTCGAGAGCCAGAGCGGCATCATTAGACGAATGATTTCCACGAGGCACTTGTTTACTTGCCTCTGATCACACACACACACACACACACTCACGCTCACACACACACGCACGCACACTCTCTCTCTCACACACTAACACACAGTCACACTCTCTCTCTCTCTCTCTCTCACACACACACACACACACACACACACACACACACACACTCTCTCTAAACTGCCAGGAAATCAACAATCCACTGAGCGAGCCTGGATGCCCTGAATTGACTCTTAAATGTGTGGAAAGGGTAATGAATCCATTTAAAGAGGTAAACAGGATTGCATGTCTACATGGGCTAAAGGCACACACACACATGCACACACACACACACACACACACACACACACACACACTAAAGGCACACATTTATATTGACACTATAAGTGTTTTCCCTGTTTAGTAAGCTTTTAAAAATGTCAGCCTCTCTTTGGATGATTGCCCTTGAAATGTAGCACTTCACGTAATGTTAGTTTCATATGATTTTGAATCTGATCTACATAAATGGGAAATAAAGGGAACAGCTCACTCTTTCACAGCACCGTTAAGCACACTGTAGTAGATTATAACGTCACTACATATTCTATTTTCCCAATCCACAATTACAGGATTATATTCCACCACACATCCTCTCTCCCAAACCCACCACTACTAGATTAGGATTCCACACATTCTATTTTCCCAATCCATGAGTGTTAGATTATAATTCAACGACACATATTCTCTATTCTCTCTTCCCAATCCACAATAGATTATAATCCAAAACACATTCTCTTCCCAACCACGATTGGTAGATTGTGTGTGTGTGTGTGTGTGTGTGTGTGTGTGTGTGTGTGTGTGTGTGTGTGTGTGTGTGTGTGTTTGTATGTGTGTGTCAGGCCCTCTGTCCTCATGTTTATGTGTACATAGTCTGTTCCTGTCAGTTCCCTTCTAATATTGGTTTGACTGACTTCAAGATGTTCGTCATCAGTATTGGCAGTTGCCTAGACATGTGAAGTGATGACACCAGAGAGAAACCTTCAAAAAAGTAAAGTATCTACTGAAACTTGTGTGGCATCCCTTGGTGATTTTCTTCGCATTAGAAGCTCAAAATGACATTTGTGTGTGTGTGTGTTTTTTTCTTCTGGTGGATTCCGCAGACGGTTGGCAAAGGATAAGCAGTGTTGGTTCGCTGTGAACGGCTGTGTGTGTGTGTGTGTGTGTGTGTGTGTGTGTGTGTGTGTGTGTGTGTGTGTATGTGTGCGGCGGGTGGAATTAGGAAGGAACGTCAGCGAGCGTAGCTGTGAAATTACTGTGGTGAAAGGCACATTGTTCCTGCTTAACAGGGTGTGGCGCCTATCAGCCCTCAACTCTTATTTTGTTTCTCTCTCTCTCTCTCTCTCTCTCTCTCTCTCTCTCTCTCTCTCTCTCTCTCTCTCTCTCTCCTCACCCACAAAACATTTGGTTCCATAAACTCTCTCTCTCCGTCTCTCTCTCTCTCTCTCTCTCCCCACAGACAAAACCTTTGGTTCCATAAACTCTCTCTGTCTTTCTCTCTCCCTCTCTCTCTCTCTCTCTCTCTCTCTCTCTCTCTCCGTCTCTCTCTCTCCTCACCCACCACAGAACCTTTGGTTCCATAATCACCCAGGCCAAATTAATTTTCCAATAATGTTGCTTCTCTCTCTTCGAGACAGTGATTTCACAATTTGCATAATAAGCGGAGCCTTATCCAGGGATCTGCTCCTGGCACTAGACTCCTCTAGCGAGCGCTTCTGGCTGCACCGCACCACACCACACCACACCACACCACGCCACACGGGAGGCCTGAGGCACCGAGGCTTGAGATGTTGCTATTGTTATTGTTGTTTATGTTGTGTTGTTTGCATTTGAGATGTTGCTATTGTTTATGTTGTTGTTTACAGTTCTGTTGCAGTGAGTGCTAAATAAATACTCTGGGCCAGGTTCAAACACTCCTTAGCGGAGGACATAAGTGTGTATTTACACCAAAGATGAGAAACAATAGCGAACTAGAAAAGCACTTGCAGAGTGCAGGCCTCTGCCAAAGCAATGTGGTCACAAGAAACAATGTAAATTCCAGTTAGTGTTCTGGATCACCAATCAGCACCAAAACTGAATCAGTTGTTACTTGTCCCAATAAACAAGTTGTCCGAAAATTTCATCCAAATCCGGCAACAAGCTGGCACTCATTTTGAATGACAGTCGCCAATGAGCGACAAGAGGAGGTGATTGGGCCTCATATCCAGTGGCGGATCTAGACCAAATTTACAAGGGGGGCCGAGGTGGGGCCAGAGTTTTTTTTCTAGCGGGCACGTACAGTGTAGGCTACAAAACGTAGGCTACCACTGAAATAAACTTCGGCATCAAATGATGACCTTCAAAATACTGTCAATGTTATCAATCAAGAATATGGGATAATTTAATACACATATTTCTAAACATAAAATTCTAAATGAACTAACAGAACAAGAACAATTTCTGTCTTAAACTAAATTGTAAAAAGTGTGGGATTTATGTCTAAACTACAGATAATACTTCTACTTCACTGGGTCCCTGGCAGTTGGGTTTGTAGCCCGTGAGTCGTGGATCTGCCCAAGGTTTCCTCCTAAAAAGATCCATTTTTATTTAGTCTTTATATATCTACGTATATCTTTATTATTCTTTTGTCTGTGCCCTATTTACTCATGGGTATTGTTCCTGGTATTGTTCCTTGTACTGTCTGCAAAATGCTACAAGGCAATTCTATTATATTTAGTCTGCAAGTAAAATGTAATTTAATTGGATTGAGTTATTAAATACCTCATAATGACCACATCAAAATTGCACCTGTGTCTGTATGTGTTTCTGAACATGCGTGAAACATGTCTGCGTTTGAACTGGTCCTTGATTGAGATGACATTGAGTGTATGTGTGTGTGTGTGTGTGTGTGTGTGTGTGTGTGTGTGTGTGAGTGGAGGACACTGAGCATGTGCGCTGACCTCTGTCTATCTCTCATGGCCCACGGGGGGGGGTGGGAGGGGGGTGCGGGGGGGCGTGTGGGCCTGGCACTGGGGCGGCACTCAGGCCCGGGACGGCGGGGGCAGGCAGCCACACTCCCCAACAAGAAAGGCACCACCTACACAAACAACAACATACATGTTTGTAAACAAGTTTGCATAAGCATTTCTCAGCTTCAATCAGAAGAACTACACATTTATTTATTCATTCAGTCATGTATTTATTAATAGGTTTTGTTGAATGTGTAGGTTTTTATTTACCTCGCCTGTCGTGTGTCTTCGGTAAGAAGGAAGGGAATGAGGCTTCTGACGCGTAAAGAGAATGGGATCATCACACACACACACACACACACACACACACACACACACAGAGAGAGAGTGGGATCATCACTCTTTTAAAATGAGACAAGAGGAGTCTTAGCACCACGCTGTTAATGTAGGTCAAGCTAAAAAAAAAAAAAAAGTGTTTAGGCACCAGTTCTGTTTTCAGAGCATAATTGGGCCTAGTTATGAAAAGATTAATAATTCAGTGAAGAATGGTGAATTATTGATGGACGTAAATGCAATGGCTTTGACAAAAAGAGAGAGTGGAGTGAGAGAGTAAAGTGAAGAAAAAAAGAAAAAAAAAGCACTTGACTCTTCCACGTTGGGCTCACTGTGACGAGACGACAACTAGTTTGGCTTTGAGCTGAAGGCTGATTCCTGTGTGTTCCATGTTTGCCCTTGTCGTCTTGGAGACGGAGCGCTGAAGAGGAAGGCTCTCGGTGTCAGAGATCACAATGCAAATGATGCCATTTGAATGCGGCCCTTGGTATTTACATTTTCAAAGGGACATGTCCATCAAATGTCAACATGTTGAGCTGGGCTGTTTCATCCAAAAAAAAAAAAAAAAAAACCTAAAAAAAAATTGCTCCTTGCCTGCACCTGAACGCCATCTCTCTCTCTCTCTCTCTCTCTCTCTCACACTCTCTCTCTCTCTCTATCTCTCTCTCTCTCTCTCTCTCTCTCTCTCTCTATCTCTCTCTCACACACACACACACACACACACACATGGATGCACATGCACACCCAAATCCGCACACAAACACACAGATCACAGTTGACCTTGAAGGGGAAACATCCACGCGGTGTCAGACATGCATTATTCACGAACCTCAGCTCCTTGGCATTTAGCTTGTTGCCTAGTGCACAATGCTAAACTGTGACTGACGTTTTGGCTCCTTAGCTGTTAGCATGCTGCTCAACACTCTTCTAGTGCACTGCACAATGCTAAACTGTGACTGACGTTTTGGCTCCTTAGCTGTTAGCATGCTGCTCAACACTCTTCTAGTGCACTGCACAATGCTAAACTATGACCGATGCTTTAGCTCCTTTGCTGTTAGCATGTTTCTCAACACTCTCCTAGCGCACAATGCTAAACTGTGACTGATGCTTTAGCATGTTGTCTTCACCCGCTGCAGTCCTACATGACCCCGGCCCAAAACAAGTGTGATATCATTTCATTAGTTAAAATATTTTTATTCTAAATTTGGAAATATGGACTCCTATGGCTCTTCATTACAAGGCCACAGCATTTCTAGTGAGAGAATGTTTTTCTTGGATTTTTACACTACACTACATGTATGCCTTTACCAGATGCTTTAATCCAGCTATCAGTTCCTGTAGTTCAGGGCTAGAGCAATTTAGGGTTAAGTGCCTTATTGCTCAAGGGCACAATGGTGACATGAACCAACACTTTTCCGGTTACTAGGCCAGATAGCCAAGTTCCTTAACACTATTCAATTCAATTTATTTATTTATTTATTAATTTTTCAAATACAGTACATTGTCTCGAGACACTTTACAGACAGTATGTGGGGCACCCATGAGTACCAAGGGCAAGCAAAAACTCCCTTTGATACTAATAATTCATTTTTAGGAAGACACCTTGGGCAGATCCATGCCTCATGGGCTCAGCCCACCTGCCGGGGGCCTACCACTTTTTCCCCACCCGATCTTTCCCACTTTGTAGAGTGCACCTACACTATCAAGAGGACGGTGTCTGGATTAAGGAATAACCCAAAGTTGGGAATCAAATCCAGAGTCCCATGTGCTTATTTGTTTAAGATATTCTTTGGGCTTGTTTGCCTTTAATCAGATAGGACAGTATAGAGATGGGCAGGAACAGGACAGAGAGATGGGGTGGGATCGGGAAATGACCGGGTCGGACTCAAACCCGGGTCTCTGGAGTAATGGTATGACGCTCTAGCCCACTGAGCCACAGCGCCCCCGAATCCCATGTGCTCATTCAATCAAATCCACATCAATCACTTTGTGTATCATGGATGTGTATGTAGTTTGGTCTGCTGCTGAGTTGCCAACTAAGCCTTCTGATATTGGTTTGTACAGGCCTACTTCAGCCTGGTCTTTAAATGGCCAGGCATGTTCTTGTGGAATCTCCTAATGGGAAAATGGGGAAAAGCAGGGCCCAGCAAAGACAAACACTCATCTTGGAAAGAAAGGTAAAAAACCCACAAGCACTTCTTGGGTCCGGGGGCTACACCCCCCCCCCCACACACACACACACACACACACCCTCCTCCCCCCTCACTATGAATAGGCACACACACACACACACACACACACACACACACACACACACACACACACACACACACACACACACACACACACCCCTCCCTATGAATAGGCATGATATGCAAAGAGTAAAGGTTCAATCTTTATTTCCCAAAGCTGTGTGGGTATTAATCATACCTTGAAGCTCTTGCCTGGGCAAAAAAAACTCTTCCATTCCATTCCCATTTCCTGACCCATGGCAGACTGAAGCTAATGAGGGGAGAGGTGTGTGTGTGTGTGTGTGTGTGTGTGTGTGTGTGTGTGTGTGTGTGTGAGTGGAGGAGGAAACACAGTGATGATTGGCCTCCCACAGAGAAGTCTCTCACTAACAATGCAAAGGCTACGGACTTACAACATTCCACACTTGCTCCTTCAACTCCTTTCAGTTGCTGGTAAGCAAATTGTATTCTGTAGTAGACTTGTTTCACTGCTGCTGACATTCCATGGTAGTGAACTGAACATTCT
>JAODXP020006411.1:5000-7500 GCA_027497455.2 Sardinella longiceps
CTAACACACACACACACACACACACGCATACTACACACACACACGCATACCACACACACACACACACACACACACACACACACACACACACACGCATACACACACACACACACGCATACCTAACACACACACACACACATACCTAACACATACCTAATACCTACCTACGCTTGAAGTTCTATTTTATTATGCAGTTCTTTCCACTTCCTACTCAGTAATTCGCGTTCTGTAATCATTACCATCATTACCAGCATTACTTGGTAAACTACCTGCTACATTAGTTGTCTGTCAGCACGCCGGCCAAAGCAGTGCTTATAGCAGGAGGTCAGTAAACAAATTGCTTGTACAGATTCCAGCACAGATTTCGGCTTTGAGATTTAGGCTTTGATCACATATGCTCCATATGCTCCATATGCTTGGACTGATTCCTCAACAAAATGGCTCCTGCTGCACTGTCCGTCCAACATAGAAGTTTTTCTTTTTGAATCTTTTCAAATCTCTTTAGAACTTCTTTACCAGGAGGGCGCCGTGGCTCAGTGGCTAGAGCGTCAGACCATTACCCCAGGGAACCGGGTTCGATTCCGACCTGAGGTCATTTCCCGATCCCACCCCATCTCTCTCTCTCCCACTTGTTTCCTGTCATCTCTACACTGTCCTATCTAATAAAAAGCCCAAAAATATCTTCAAAAAAAGAACTACTTTACCAGAACAATGTCACTGTCTCCAGCTTCTTCTCTGCCTCAGTTAGACTTTCACATGTGTGTCTTGTCTGTAGTCCAGGTAATCCCAGTACGTACAGTAATCTGCTTTCTTTATGCTCTCTCTACATCTGCTTTGAGAGAGAGAGAGAGAGAGAGAGAGAGAGAGAGAGAGAGAGAGAGAGAGAGAGAGAGAGAGAGAGAGAGAGAGAGAGAGAGAGAGAGAGAGAGAGAGAGAGAGAGAGAGAGAGAGAGAGATCTACATCTGCTTTCTCTCTATTTGGCTCTTTTGGGGTTTTTATGTCTTGTTGCTTGTCTGCTTGTGTTAGTATGAAGCAGTTAGTATGAAGCAGTTAGTATGGGGCAGTTAGGTGTCTATATGGTCAGTATGGGGCAGTTAGTATGGGGCAGTTAGGTGTCTGTAGGGTCAGTAGGGGGCAGTTAGTATGGGGCAGTTAGTCTGTAGGGACAGTATGGGGCAGTTAGTATGGGGCAGTTAGGTGTCTGTAGGGGCAGTATGGGGCAGTTAGTATGGGGCAGTTAGGTGTCTGTAGGGTCCAGTATGGGGCAGTTAGTATGGGGCAGTTAGGTGTCTGTAGGGGCAGTATGGGGCAGTTAGTATGGGGCAGTTAGTATGGGGCAGTTAGTATGAAGCAGTTAGGTGTCTGTAGGGTCAGTATGGGGCAGTTAGTATGGGGCAGTTAGGTGTCAGTAGGGGCAGTTAGGTGTCTATATGGTCAGTATGGGGCAGTTAGTATGGGGCAGTTAGTATGGGGCAGTTAGGTGTCTGTAGGGTCAGTATGGGGCAGTTAGTATGGGGCAGTTAGTATGGGGCAGTTAGGTGTCTGTAGGGGCAGTAGGGGGCAGTTAGTATGAAGCAGTTAGTATGGGGCAGTTAGGTGTCTGTAGGGGCAGTATGGGGCAGTTAGTATGAAGCAGTTAGTATGGGGCAGTTAGTATGGGGCAGTTAGGTGTCTGTAGGGGCAGTAGGGGGCAGTTAGTATGGGGCAGTTAGGTGTCTGTAGGGGCAGTAGGGGCAGTTAGTATGGGGTAGTATAGGTGTCTATATGGTCAGTATGGGGCAGTTAGTATGGAGCAGATAGTATGGAGCAGTTAGTATGGGACAGTTAGTATGGGGTAGATAGGTGTCTATATGGTCAGTATGGGTCAGTTAGTATAGGTCAGTTAGTATGGGGCATTAAGTGTCTCTATAGGGTCAGTATGAGGCAGTTAGTATGGGACAGTTAGTATGGAGCAGTTAGTATGGGACAGTTAGGTGTCTATATGGTCAGTAAGTTAGTATGCAGATAGGTGTGTATATGGTCAGTATGGGACAGGTAGTATGGGGCTGTTACACACACGCACGCACGCACGCACACACACACACACACACACACACACACACACACACACACACACACACACACACACACACACACAGCACATGTCAGGAGAGCAGGCAGCATAAGGACCTCCCTAAAGCCAATGATCCACAGATCCAAAGAGTTTGATTTGGGCAAAAACCCTCCATCATTTCAGTCAATCAGTGCTACAGACTAGAATAGAGAGAGAGAGAGAGAGAGAGAGAGAGAGAGAGAGAGAGAGAGAGAGAGAGACAGAGGGGAAATGGAGGAAAAAGTGAAAAGACGAAGAGAGAGAAGGGAGGATGAGAGAAGAGAAAAGGGAGGATGAGATAAAAGAGAGAAGAGAGAAAAGAGAGAAGGGAGGATGAGAGAAAAGAGAGAAGGGAGAAAAGAGAGAAGGGAGGATGAAAGAAGAGAGGAGAAAAGAGGAGAAAAGGG